>JARVZY010006119.1:0-27364 GCA_030686995.1 Artemisia argyi
AAGTCCAAGTGTAGAACTCACTCAAAAAGCTAGCTTGTAAGAGGAGAGGACACCTTAACTTATAAACCATCAACCAATACCATACTTGCCGATGTGGGATCGTAACATAGAACTTGATACGTAATGCTCCCGACATCCCAAAATACATTTTACCAGGGTGAAAAATCCCTTTTACCCAAAAATATATCCTAAAATAAATGCCATTGAATTATTTAGGCGATGCCACAAGATAGATGCAAATATTTCTTTATGGCAAAGTCCCAATTCAAAACTACAACTATTTCCTAATAAATTCTTGATAGCAATATAGCATTATTTTTGTTCCACAAAATTTCATTACTAATCGTTATCACGTTCTGTTCATGAATAAGAAAACGCAAAATGAATTTCAGTGTAGGAACTTACATTGCGCATGGTTCCCATATAAGGTAAATGTCATAACCGGTACATAGATATGGTCTGGCTACATCAGAAAGGCTGCCATTTGAGTCTGAGTTGAGTTCTGCATTAACCTTAACCTTGAAACATTATAATTACACTTCATCCTCCATTAGATAAAATACTGGTATTTAATTATATATTTACATGCAACTAAATAAAATCGATAGCATATCCACATTTAATGCTGACAACCATTTGATGAAGTGGCCTTTAACACCAAACTTGTTTCAATGCAGAATATTAGGAAACAAAGTCACAAAAATGGCCCTCACAACAACCTACGGGGATAAATTCAACAGGGTTGTTTGAAAGTGGGTCAACTGGAAATATATATACTAATGCTAACAGGTCAAATGCATTAAATTAAAAAGATAGCTCAAAAGCAAACTGTTCAAATGGTCTAAAAGTCACTCGTATCAAATTCAAGTTTTTACAGCCTCCGAAATTGTTTTTATCAAGCCCTATAAACTTGCATGTTTGACCTGTTACCCACCCATTTTACTTGGAAAGGTGGCCATTTCAACCCATTTGCATATGAAAGGGTCTTTTCAGGTTATGTTTTATCTTGAGCGGGTCAACCAGGTAAAATCAAACAGATTAGCTTAAAATGAACCTGGTCAAATAGGTCAACAGTTTCCCAAAGTGTGCTTAAGGCAAAAGAAAATCCTAAATCATCTTGTTTAAAAAAATTAGATAACCGATGAGCCAATACAATTTTCGCAATTACTATTTGACACACTAGTGGCATCCCCGCTCATTTCATACATTCACATGGAAACAGCAAATTTAAAGGCAAGGAGCTTACTTGTATAGATTTGGTTTTTTGTTTCTTTGATGATGGACATGATAAGTCAGGCTGCACATGATCGGTTTCAGCAAAAACATGTCCAATGCCAGGAAAAAGACGTCTATCTCTGGCTGCAGAATCTTCAATAGCTACAATAGCAGCATGCCTTAAAGGATGCCAGGAACAAGCCCTGCCACATGAGTTCCGATTGGACCAACCCCAAGGATTCAAACAAGAAACCCCAGGAAACAACAGTTTTGGTTCTGAAGCTGAAGAATTTAAAAGCACATTGTCATGACTTTGAATGCTATATTCAAGTGACGAGGAATTAGTGACTTCATGACTTATGGAACAGCTACAAGAGTGGACCTGATCACATGCACGCGCAATCACCTCATTGTTTGAAGGATCAACCACAACAGCAGCATTGACCATCTACACGAGTTTAACCATTTGATCACCCAAAACCTTACAATAGATAATACATACTGAAAAATGTGTTTGTTTTGATAGGCAGAACGTTCTTTCATATTATTTGAAATTTATGCAACAAACCATTCCTGACACCATATATATATTGGGCTGGGGGAATCGGATACAGGATATTTCTCATGGCTTTACTCTATATAAATTAAGTTACAAACTTCTGTTGAGTCCAAATACAAACATCTGATTAAATATCATTTACTCTGCTTTTATGTAAAATTTAAACACTTTCTTATGATCTTCTCATAAGCATCTTTTTTTTCAGACTCAATATGTTGTTGAAAATGGGGTTCGCACATGATATGTAATGTCAACCAGAAATATGTGTTTCAAAATTTCAATTCTCATGTAGAAGATATTAATCATTATAACCCATTTGCATACATGCAACTCATAGTAAAAATGCACATTTTAAGCTCTACCAGATGTTTGTAACACTAATCATTTAAAGGGAAGGCCGAGAATAGCTCAAGAATCTTCAATGAAATTCAATTGAAGGCTTTTAGAGTGGATATGCAAGAGGTTTACAGAAGATTCAGTGGGAAAAATGGTTTGTGAGACCGTAAAAATGCACATTTTAAGCTCTACCAGATGTTTGTAACACTAATCATTTATAGGGAAGGCCGAGAACAGCTCGAGAATCTTCAATGAAATTCAATTGAAGGCTTTTAAGTGGATATGCAAGAGGTCTAAAAAACGGAAGATTCAGTGGGAAAAATGGTTTGTGAGACCATACGAGTGTGGTGCGGTGAGTGACAGAAGCGTGGGCTGAATGATTTTGATGGTAGCTGAAGGCTTTGATGGTTGCTGATGATTTTGGGTGTTTGGTTATGCTGTTTTGATATACTGCCTGTTTGGGTGTTTGACTTTGTGTGGGGACTGCTTCTTTATTTTGTCCTCTCTTGCTGTTTCTTTTATTTTGCTCTTATGCACATACCTCATGTGTATGAGGTTGTAGGTCCCATTTATTGTGCACGTATTTTAGCTTGTTAGGCATTTCTTTATCATAGGGTGGTTGTAGTTGCTGTGTTGTGTTTTCGTAGTGGGGTGTTGTAATTTTGAGGTTTTTGTTGTAATTCCTTCTAGTTGTTTTGATAATACTGATGTCTTTCGAATATATATATATATATATAACACAAAACCAAAGTACCAAAACACAAACACACATGACAACAATATATACAATTATAGTAATAGATGGCAGGGTAACACAAACCAGTCCTTGAGCTTATAGCCTAACATGATAGTAGAAACCCTGGAAACTATTAAGTTATAAACTGAAATTTTACCTGGGTATCACTTTTGGCTAAATCAAGTGCTAGCTTCATGAAGGTGCAAACGGAGCGGGATTCCTCCTCTGAAAACCCAGTAATGCCACTGATATTACTGCAGTTTAAACCACAAATCCAAACAGAATTCAGGACAGAATTTTGCAATGACACTTACATACTGGTCTTTTATATAACGTAAAATCGGATGGACTTTGAAAAGAAAAACCAATACTATGAGTGGATCTTCATGTTATTGGATGAAAGAACATGTCTTGTTTTATAAAGGGGGGAAACATGTGTTTTTAGCAGTATAAGAACCACCCCACCTTTAATATAATGAATATGTGAGGTATTTAATATATTAACCTTAATATTAAGATTAGAAAACAAAGCCTTCTAACTTCGCCACCTTTATTGAAATCTAGCATACAGATTATTAATTTGGGTAAAATGTAGTGGAGTAGGTGATGAAAAGGGAACATGAAAAATGAAATAGATAAGCACAGGTTGAGTTAAGATATAGTACTAGATTGGTTGATGAAAAGACGTTGGCCAAATTTTGCTTTGTTCTTTCCATTCTTCTTTCGATATTGGAGCATATCTACATACCTAACGTTAACGAGAAAAAGTTGTCAAATGCTGACCGTCCTACTATTACAAAATATATATATATCTAAATCAACCAATAGTATAAAATGGACTACACAGACACAATAACTTACTTTTGTAATGAAAGTTTCCAACTGATAAGAATCTATTAACTCAACCATCTCTTGAGGTATGGTGTGCAGTTGGCTATCATCTTCACCAGCAATACATAAGATCACTGATAATTGAGTGGATCCTGGTGAGAGCCAGCTGACTTATGAGATATGACATATACAACCATCACAATAAATTAATGTAAAGAAATGTTGATTGTAATGTGATTTTTTTGTTTAGTGCTAGAACTATGTTACATCCCCTTCAAATTTACATTTTTGTTTAGTGCTAGAGCCAAGTTACATTCCCTTCAAATTAGCAGTTGGCAGTAAACTGGTCCCACTGGCTAGATATAGGTATCAAACATCATACAAGTTACTCATACGTTAAATGCTTCTGATGTGATTTTTTATTATAAAGATGAGCAACTTGACCGACCTAAACTAACTAAATTTGACAAAGTAAAAATTAAAAAATATTCAAAATTGACGAGATCCGTCAATTACCAGATAACTTGAAAGTCCTCATACTAGTTCTAGTAGTTACATACATAGCAACTCTCAACTCTCAAGTGTTGTAGGAAACATAGAAAATATTGATCTTATATAAAGCTGTGAGCTGTTACGATTTGGACATGAAAATAAAAGAAGGAAAAAGAAAGTCACAGTCTGACTAGTTCTAGTCCCAGTAGTTACATACATAGTATCTCTCAAGTGTTGTAGAAAACATTGATGTTAGATAAAGCTGTGAGCTGCTACAATTTGGTCATGAGAAAAAAGAAGGAAAAATTAAGTCACAGTCTGACTAGTTCTAGTTCCAGTAGTTACATACATAGCATCTCTCAAGTGTTGTGGAAAACATAGAAAACATCAATCTTGGATAAAGCTGTGCTGCTACGATTTGGACATAAAAATAAAAGAAGGAAAAAAAAGTCACAGATTAACTTTAGAGTTGTTGCAAAACATCAACACTTAGCAGACTCATTTAAGGAGCTGTGGGAACGTCGCAAGCGCTTTTGAAAGAGAAATAACTCCAGATGGTTATAACATACAATCCACAAAGATTTACGGGACCCAAGAGCAGCCCATAGCAAGTCTTGACGGGCCAGCCGTTATGACAAACGGCCTAACGTGTTTTGGCCTAACTGTCATGCCCAAAACCTTCATTGAGGGATGCAAGTTCGGACTTTTTGGTTTCTCATTTTATTTTAATTTTATTTTACCTTTATTAGGTAATAATTCTCACCGTTGATTCACGTTTTGATTTATTTTTGGTGCCAAGGTTGCGAATTTATTATGAGGTGTGTTTATACACTCTGTATTCCATTCTGTAACAGAGGTGACTGTATCCATAACCAACTAAACTGGGTTAGTCCTTCCAAAGAAGCTTACATACCACAGTGGTATGTTTCTTTAGTAAATCACAGAACAACAAATACAGTGGTTACCAAAACTAACTGATGCATTAAATATACCAAGTAGATCCTTTTTGTTAGAGAATAGGAACAAACCTCCATCAAGGTGTTGCTTTCGCACCCGCTTGGCATGCCGTAGACTTTCTAGTGGCAAAATCTCATTTAACTTCCTAAAAAGCAAACAGTTTAAATCAATCCCAAAAACTGGTTAAGCATCACTAACAGAAGTCAAGAACAATTAACTAATATACAGAGAGCATGCATATACCTGACAAGAGTGTGGGCATGCTTAGGATCAATTACAGCGGCATAAACACTGACTGCACAATGTAAACAAGTTCAGCACAAAATAATATTCAATTGCGGATGTATAAATACAAACAGTCATAAACAGAGGTCAAAGGAGTTACCGGTGGGTTGTTGGTGAAGAGGAAAGGGTGGTTTATCAGGGATGTGAACAATTTCCCAGGACTCCATGTCTCCTAACTAAGAGAAATTGAATTACAAATCATATAAAATTAGTGTCGACTTGATTTAAGAGGTTTAATGCACACCACACACACACGTGCATAGAGAGAAAAACCATAGGTCAGATACAGTATAGCCTGATTAAGTCAGATAAACCTACTATAACTGTAAAGTTACGATCAAACTAGTGATTTTGCAGTGGAATTCTTAGGTTCCATGTTCAAGATTGCACTGTTCATTAAAGATGGTATTTGGATAATGAGTGTTTACAATCATGCATAGAGGCTGCATTTCTATTTTTCCTTAAACAGAAGAGCCAAAATAAGTTGCAATTTTCCTGGTTTGTTATCTCGTTTTTCTTTGTATGTTTTCTCATGACTTGAGTAGAGAAATGTGAGTGATGGTTGACTGATTTATTGCTGGTTGCTGAATGATATATAGTTATCAACTCTCTGTCACGACTTAGTCCCGAATGAAAAAAAAAAAAAAAAAAGGGGGCAGTTTTAGAAGTGTTTTGAGTAACAAAAACAATGTTAACACTCTGTATGATTAAGTGCCAAAAGAAATACGAAGTGCTCTAAGCTACAAGAAATTACAGTTTAAACACAAACACAATGTCATTCAAAGCACGAAGCTGAAGTATCTTTGTGAAGAGGTGTTGAATGCACACGAGCATTACGAAAGTGAGACTTGCTACTTATTACGCATAATCTCATATTTTATATAAACACAAACTTTGTTATTGAGCTATTACATCCTTACAAGCTTGTTTACTTCTCACAACAACATGAAAGAATATGAGCTAAAATATCAAGAATTAATGATAAGTGGGTTTAATTTTTAAAATGATTTCATTGAGGCATTTCATCGAACACTTGATGTGCATGTAAAGTTACAAACTTATTCATATTATTATTAGACATAAAAGAAGAAGATAAAAGTGTTTGAGCACATACCTTGCAATTGATGCAGGTTAGCGCCGTCGTGATTTTAGTTCGGGTGCGGCGAAGACTGGACAGTCGAAGCAGTTCAAATATTTTTCTTGATTTTTTTCCAAAGGGTTAAATAGATACAGGGAATTGATATTCCCATACACACAGGCTATGTTTGGCAAAGTGATTGGTGCTTGAGATTTACAAATAAAGTACTCCGTATTTTATAAAATAACTCGTTTATAAAATAAGTTTTGTTTGTTATACAGAATTTTCAAAAGCCAAAGGCTCACCTCAGAGTAGGGGTGGCAATTCGGGTCGGGTTCGGGTTGGCGGGTTCGGGTTGTCAGGTTGGCGGGTCAGAAAACCTCAACCTAAACCTGACCCATTTAAATCATCAGGTCAGCTATGTCAACCCTAACCTGTTTACACGTAACCTGAACCTGACCCATTTAACCCGTATATATACTTAGGTTGAGAGGTTAAATAGGTTACATGGGTTGAATATGTTAAACGGGTTTCGAGCTGACCCATTTAATCCGTTTTATATATAAAAGTTAGCACATTACACGAGTTAAATGGGTTAAACGGGTTAGTGGGTTGACCCGTTTAACCCATTTAACCCGTATAATTAAATATAAATAATTTTAATTAAGAAAAAAAACTTAAACGGGTTAGCGGGTCGACCCGTTTATTTTATTCCCAACCCGAACCTGACCTGTTTAATAAACGGGTTAGATATGTCGACCCAAACCGGACCCACAATCTATTTAGCTCAACCCGAACCTGTTAATTTTCGTGTCGGTTTCAGGTCGGGTCAAAAATTGCCACCCCTACCTCAGAGTGGTCGACCTGATGATGTTTCTTTTATATACACTATTTTTGAAGTCTTGTGCACGCATATAATTTTGATGTAAGTCAAATCTAGTGAATATGTGAAGTTTTATAAGCTAGTTTCGTGCTTACATGAGGATTTGATACAAATGTTAATTTAATTTATAACAAAATTATAAAGTTTTTTTATCTAAAAAATTAAAGTATGAATCTCGTGTATATTTCTTATGGAATAATAACTTTGTCCAATTGTCGTATAAAGTGTTTCACTTTTATAATGCAAAAACTTTTAAAAAATCTCACCAACTATACTATCAATCAATCAAATATTATATTTATTCCCTAAAAATCATTTAAATGGATTAAAATATAAAGTTGACAATTAGGCTATGTTTGGCAAAAGTAGCTGTGAGCAATAACAGTGAGCAGTAGCTGTGAGCAGTAGTCAAAAAAGTTCACATCTTCATAAAAAAGCATTGGGAAAATGAGTTTTCCTAAAAAATAGCAAAGCCCACAGCTCTCATGCCAAACGAACACTATAAATAAAAAAGTTTATTATTCAGCGCTCATTGCCCAAAAAAGCTCCAAAAAGCTTTGTGCCAAACATAGCCTTAATATAGGACATCCCGAATAAGTAATATAGACATTTTATATGGAACGAAGGGGAGTAATATTTGTGAAAGTACATATTCAAATTTTGTGTTAATTATACGAAGCTAGATTGAGCTCACAAGCCTAAACGAACACTGGATATTTTTACTATTAAACATATATAATACGTTATGAATTTGTATTTTAAGCGAGCTTATTAACAAGTTCAATAACAAGCTTGTCTACAAGCTTAAAATAGATATATTACGAGCCGAGCTCGAACCAAGTTTTAATTTTTCATTGACATATTGTAAAAGCGAGTCGAGACCGAACCCGAGCTTGTATAATATACCATGAGCCGAGCTCGAGTTAAAAGAAGGTTCGAATTGAGCCGAGCTTGAGCTTTATAAAACTTAAATGAGCGAGCTCAATGATGCAACAAAATGATACGGTCAAGTAGGGTTGAGCAAAACCGCCCGAGTCCCGACAACCGACCCGATCCCGACATAAACCGATAGTCCCGAAACCGAATAATAGCTTCTCGGGTCAGGAGTCAGGATGGATTTTTAGCATTTTCGGGATTCGGGACGGGCCAAAAAACCGACTACTTTCAGGTCAGTATTCAGTTTACGATTTAGTTGACTTTCAGGATCAGGATTAGTCGGGTCGGGTCGGGTCGGGATCCGGCACGATGCTCAGCCCTAAGGTCAAGCAACAGGTAACACAAAAAATGTTAACTTTTTGTAAGCGAGCCTTTTCTTCTTTTGGTCCGAAGCATATTGTGTCTTCGAAGCGTTGAACTTTAATAAAACCTAACAATTAATAGCACTACCAAATGGAATTATCATGGCCGTTCAATGCATGCATCAGTGTCCCAGTGCAATTTAAGAGTCGAGCACAGAGTATATGATAGCTCCGCATTAAACAGAAAAGTTTCCCAGACGAAACTAGATACAAGTGTTAAAGATTTGAGTCGAGACCAGTTTATCTGTTTAACTAACCTGAGAGATAGTGTACAATAATGCATTACACATTGAATCTGCATTCCCTTCCAAGTACACATACATAAAACTGCATGTACACTGCAGCTATCAACCTTTTACAACATCTTTTTTTATCCATCTACCAGCAATACAACAGTGCAAGAAACAGTATCGCGACTAATAAGAATATATCACAATAAACGACCGCAGCTTGGAATGGGCAAGAAGTTGAAAAGGCAGCTGATTACACGTCTCTAACCAATGTCCATCTCAGAATCATAACCAAACAGGTGGTCCACAATCAAGCACCTGACCTGCTGACCAAGAAGCATGAACCCATAAGCAAACAATTATTAACGATAAGAGAGAGAATATCATGTGTCTTCATCATAACCAAGAAGCATGAACACACACGCAAAGAATACAGATTCAGTTGGTTTGCCGATAGGATTCTATGTAGTGTGAAAATAGAAAGAAAAAAAAAATGTTAGATGTTCCGAAATGACCCCAAAGGAGGGGTATATAAAAAGTTTATTTTTTGTTAGCAATTCAAAATTATAAATCTCAAATGTAAAGTGATTATTGTAACTTGAGGTCATAGTAATCAGTTTTGACTGATAATTAACTTCTGATTATTCAAAAAAAAAAAAAAAAAAAAAAGCATAGAAGGAGTATGGAATGAAAACTAATCACTGAGATAAATACGAAATTTACATCCCTGACTGGCTCTCATTTTGATACTTCAACTCACAATAATAACATAAAAACACACATCCAATCAGCCCAAAAAGGGTGTTTGGATATGCTGTAAACCCAATTCTCATTTTCTTTTCTTTGGGAGCGAAATAATCAGATTTGGAAAAGCACAACAAGCAGCCTAATTTTCTTAGGCCAATCTAAAAATTACATACTACCTGTAAGTCTGTAACCTTACATGAGTTGATTATCTAATTACCTTATTCTAATTTTTTAGGTCACAAAATCATTTAAAAAACGGATTAGGATCCTCTAAAGTTGGTCACAACATGATAGGTCATGTTGGCCAATCATACGAAAGTTAAATTGATAAATGTGTTTCTTTTAATCAAAATTAAGGGACTGCTCATTTTTCTACTCCTCACACTACAAACAACATGACCTATCATGTTGAAAACCAACTTGAGAGGATCTTTTTCCTATATATAAAGCAAATTATAAGCCTACATATAGCAGTATAGCCTTAATACTGACATCATGCGAAATTTGTAGCAATAAGTAAAGGTTTTACCTGAATGAATGTTAGGACATAGTATCACTCCAATTCTGACACCTCTTCTGAATCAGACAAGGGCAAAAGGGTACAAACGCCGAGAACATGTCCATTGAGGCACACATAATACTCAATACAGTCTTCATACGCACCCAACCGACAGCTGGCACTTTGTGGGATCATCTTAGCCTGCAACATGCTCCATAGCTTCCCTTTGCAATAGGGGCAAAATTCTGTAGGGTGGAACTTGGCACCCCTTCTGACAAGCATCTTCCGCACCTTTGATGTAGCAAATGACTTAAAAACGCCTCGGAAAAACCCCACATCCCCTTCTTCCCCTTGGTCTAAATGCTCACATGGGTCCGATACATATAGAACGTCAGTTCGACAATTTGGCAGAAGAAAGCTTTTCCCAGAAGTCCTAGAAAACCGAGTCCTGTAAGCAAAGTGACCAGGAATGTAAATTTTATTGAACAGCCCATCTTTTTTGCATCCTGAACAGTATATGAGAAGCTTCCCAAGTGAGCTCCAGTTCCCATCGACACTGTGGCTACCACTAGATTGCAGATCCTGCATCATTTTTGGGGCTCGTGTTCGGCAAAACTCCTTCCAGAGGACCCTTTTGACAAGATCATCAAACCATTTGCATACACAAGAGAGGGTTGCAATTATTTTAGGGTTCCAGTTCAAATGTTGTAGAAGTAGAAAGATAACGTCTTCACTCAAATGCCCTTTTGTGCACATACAACTGGCAGAGTGTATGCATCTGTATTGCTTGGTTATGATCATTGTCTGCACATGGTGAAGAGTAGTAAATAACTAAATACCATAAGTAATAAATTAGAATCTGAAGCTAAGTGATGTACATTGCATAGTTTGATAATTAGAAACATTCAGCAACTCCTCCAGACAAAGGGGTCTCGACTCTTGAGAGCCCAGGGAAGACCAACAAATTATATCTATTCTAATCTATATGCAGAAACGAGATAATCAACATGAGTATAGCTGTTAATGCTTTAATGGATCTAACAAGCCACTAATAATTCGAATTTAGTAACTGTCCACATGCTCCTCATTTGAGGTACACGAGAGAAACTAGTAACATATTTAACATATGGTCTTTAACTTGGGCACTTGGCCCGTGCAATAAAACCAATGCAGTGGGCTCTTAAATTTATAGGATATGTAAAATGCATGTGAATATGGCCAGACATGTGGTACGAAGACATATTGATGAAAATAAAGAATGTAAGAGTGAAAGACACATTCTTACCTTAGTGCTATGCTCCTATCATGTTAAAGTCAAGGTTTAGTCAGAAGAATTATCTTTTTACTATAGTTATGGACGAGCCTACGAATAACTCATTTATAAAGATTATACCCCATTAATGATATAAAATTTAACTGACATTTTTTTTTTTTTTTTTTTTTTTTGAAAGGTAAACTCGCACACACAACTATAAGATATACATTATCACACCTAGGTTTTAAAAATCGTGAGGCGCCCCGTTGCGCTAAGGGTCAAAAAACCGAGGCGCAAAACAACGAGGTGAAAGCGCTCGCCTCGCGTAGGCAAGGCGCATATCTTTTACGTACACACTTTTAATATTTTTTTACTATATCAAACCCAACTACCTCATTAACAACAGAAATAATCAAGCCTTCTCATAGTTAACCAAATTCATGCAAAAAGTAATCCAGTTGTATATAGGTTTAGAATCATATTTGTTCTTTTTAGCAAATTGGTCCAAAGTGGCTCTCAATTTAACTAACTTATTACAGTAACAGGCCCATACAGAGAAGCATAATATACATCATAAGTTTATATTAATGTGTTGAGGCCGATAGTCATGATGTGTCAAAAAGTGACCGAGGCCTGAGGAGGGCCATTAGGCATGCCTCACAGTGCCTTTCGTAATTGCTTCGCCTCAGGGTATCTGATGCGATCAGACCACTGCCTCGACTCGCCTCAGGCGCTCCGAGGTGCACTTTTTTAAACACAATATCACACAACCACAGGCCCACAACAATTTCATGTCGGCCTTGACGGGACTTGAACCCACAACCTCTTGGTTGGGGACATAGCTATCTCACGCAGACCATTAGGCCAAAGTCCCTCTGGGACTCTATAATCGGTACTATTCAAAGAAACTAGTCAAGCCGTCAACCTAAAGCCTGAATTGTTAAAAAATCCTGGGAAGAACCTAAAGTTTTTAGATAAAACCAGTTTAAAACAAGGTACTTAAACTTAAACTTCAGTAAACTATACAGGAACAACCGATTTAGTGACCAGTAAGAAGAAACCATTGTGCCGTTCTACCATATAAGGCAAAATCACAAAGAATAAACAAGTTAGGGTCATGGAACCATTTCCAAACACAAGAGCTCAAAAACAGACACTAATCTCAGCCGCAACACAGTTACTCAACCTAACATAGATTTGAGTAGTAAACAATTTCCTTATCTTTATTTTCCTATTCTTCAATTCAATGAAATAGATAAGCCAAACGAACTTACAATTTCACTGACGGGGTGTTTGTTTAAGCTTATATGTGGGCTTATGAGCTTATTTGATTTCGGCTTATATTACACAAGCCTCAATTTTCTGGCTTATTTTGACACGTACGGGCTTATATAAGTTTATTATGATATAATAAGCTTATATAAGCCCAAAAGTCACAAAATAAGCCAAAAAAATGAGGCTTATGTAATAAAATCCGAAACTAAATAAGCTCATAACCCAACATATAAGCTTAACGGGGTGTTTTGATTAGCTTATTTTATGGGCTTATTAGCTTATTGAAATCTGGAAAAGCCGATAAGCTTACTTTTTTGAGCTTATGAGCAGATAAATATAAGCTCATGGCTTAAGCCATGGGCTTAACCTATCATAAGCCCATAAAAGTGAGCTTATCAGCTTTTCCAAATTTCAATAAGCTGTTAAGCCCATAAAATAAGCTAATCCAAACACCCCCGGATATAAATGAATAATTCATTCTGTTAATATCAACCTTATCTCTATATTGCACTAAATCAATGTAAATCACACTCTATGTTCACCAAAACACTTAACAATTCACTTTGGTTTCTTTATTCGGTATTGAAGGTTAATTTAACAAATTAAAAACAGAATGCAGTTCAATCAATAAACATATCACAAGTAGCCACATATAAACAGAATATTAATTATATCATCACTTAACTTATACTAATATTGCCAACATATTAAAACTAAAAAACAAATAAATTAAACAAATATCAAAAACCCCCAAAAATTAGGGTTTCAAAACACATTACAAATTAACCAAATTCAACAACTCAATTCATCTAATCAAAACACTAACTACAATATAATAATCTATTAAATCTCACCAGTTATTCCAATTAGGGTTTCGTTAACTTCTTTAGCTTGAAACAAAAAATATAAAATCAAAGTGAAGAAGAGTGAAATGCAATAATAAATATCTGATTGGATGAAAAGATGATAAAATGACATGCGGGTTATTTAAAACTGGGAAGGGTGATAATGACAATCGGTGAAGTGGGACCAGTGTATACGTGGAGGATTTTGATTGGGTTGTGGGGTGTATGGAAACCATCCAAGTCACCGATGATTGTGGCTTGCAATTGGCAGCTTATTTAACAGTTGGCAGTTTTTTTCTTTTTTTTTTTTCTTTTTTTTTTTTTTCTCTTCTTCTTCTTCTTCTAATTGGGTTGGTTACATTGTAAGAACTAAGCAATCTATACTATTATATAATGTATTTGAGACTATTTTATAATTAAAAAGACTTAAAAATTCAGACTTTTACTTACTAATTATGGAAACAACCAACCCTAACAATCACCCCAACAATTTATAACCACTTCAACAACCTGCCCAACAATTTATAACCACCTCAACAACCACCCCAACAACCACTTTCCACCACCCCATCTCCCTCCTCTTCAACCCCAACAATCCACCCCGCATCGCGCGGACACCTTTTTAGTTGTTTTTAAAGAGATAATTTAATTTCTTTTCAATTACTACATCACACTATTGGTGAAATGGGCTATAGCTAGTGTTGGAGCTTGAGCGTATATACTATATAGGGATGGAAAAAAAACTCGAATTCGACAGGGAAATCTGAAACCCGAACTAATTGGAGCGGGGTGGGACATGCTAATCGGGTTACGAGGCGGGTTTGGGGATTATACGAGGATTTTAATCATTCCCCGCTCCCCTCCCCGCTCCGTCCGATTAATATATACACATATACAAATATATATATATATATATATATATATATATATATATATATATATATATATATATATATATATATATATATATATATATATATATATATATATATATATATATATATATATATGTGTGTGTGTGTATACCTATATAATATTTTGTCAATTTCACGTAATAAGAAAATATTACTCTAATATTGTTAATTTTTTATATTTGTAAAAATGCAAGACTTTGATTATAGAAACTCATTTAGTGTTATATTTTTAATTTTTAATTTTTGGCGGTATAATTTATCATTATTTAAATATAATACTATCGTTGATAACTTGTAAGTGATTATTAATAGGTTCTTATTTCTTCAAGTTATTGCTAATGATCTAAAAATAACAATAAATGTGAAATGGTTCAGCTTTGGTTGAGAATTGCACCAAAGAGGACACCCTGATAAGATCATCGATTAATACGGGGCGGGTTTGGAGGACCATCACGCCCCAATGGGGCGCCCCGATTAGAACCCTGACGGTAGGGATGGCAACGGGGCGGGAAATGACGGGGATTGTACTTCCCATCCCCATCCCCATTTTACACTCTCCATCCTCGTCCCCATCCCCATGAGGAATTGCTTTACATCCTCATCCCCATCCCCATCCCCAATGAGGATCCGGGATCCCCGCGCGGATTTGGGGATTCTCCACCCTTATGAAATAACATAAGAATTCCACTAACTCGTCAAAAATATACAGAATTTTGATTCATGAAGTACCTCAATAAACGTACATCGCACATAGTTATATTAATTACAATTTCAATTCAACTTTAAAGCATCGTAAACATTGTAAAATCAAATATACTATAAAAACAATATGTATCATATGTGTGGATTCGGACAAAATAGTTAAGTAATATGTAATTGGTACTGATATTTCTAAATCTAAATGTGTTTGATCCTATAAATATCACATATGCATATAAACATACTTTTCGATACTCATAAACATATGAACATGTAATATAAGTTAATTGATTATGGTAAAACATTTAAATTTTAAATAATATACACTAGAAAGATCGGGATAGGGGCCGAGTTCGGAGATTTATGTTATCCCCATCCCCGGTTTAATATTTCAAGAGATTCCCCATGCTCGGTCAACTTGGGGATTCCTAAGTCAAATTGGGTTTGGGGATAGGGTCTTCATCGTGTACGGATTTTTTTGCCATCTGGGGATCGGGGCGGGTTTGGGCAGAACTTTAGTAATCGGGTTTGGGGATGGGGATGGTCGTTCCGCCCTAAAACCACCATGTTGCCATCCCTGCGTATATTAATATTGTGTTATCTAATTTTATGTTAGGAGATAAAGTGAAAGAAATTGAGTGAAACATAAAATTTGTGTGTTCTTGAGTTTTTTTATGCAAGAGAAAGAAAATGGTTGCAAGTGTAAATGAAATGGGACTAGGGGGATTTTTTACTCGTATATCTTTCACCTCATATTTGGGATGAAAGTGAAAGCGACAAGATATTAAGTAGTAAAAGGACCAAACTGACTTTGCATCTTTTTTTTATTTTCTATTTTGTAAGGGCATGATTGTAAATGTTTGACATTCTTTCATTTTCTTTCTTCTCATTTCATTTGTACTCAAGAACACAAATAACTCTATATCTTTCTTTCATCTCCACTCCATTTCTTTTCTTCACTTTCTTTTCTTTACATTTCACTCTTAGTTTAACTCGAGAACAGAGCGTAAAAGCTGGAAGTTGTAGCTTATATTCTTATAAAGTTATTTGGCGAATTTGTTAAAGAATCACGAATATGAACCAGTTATAAATTTTACAAGTGATGCTTTAGAGGATGGTGACGGTCTAGGCTGACGGTGTCATGGCCAAAACAGTGAAGAGCTTCGAGCTTGTGCTATCGATTTTGGAGGAAACTGGGATACACATCTTCCTTTAGTTGAATTCTCTTACAATAATAGTTACCACTCGAGCGTTAAATGTGCTCCACTTCAAGCATTATAAGGAAGAAAATGTCGATCACCTATTTTATGGGCAGAAGTCGGAGAGACAAAGTTGGTTGGACCGGAAATTGTTCATGAGATTGTAACCACCGGTAAATTTGCACTTATATTAATATTCTAACTAGAGAATACTTATCCATTTTCCACGTCTAATTTTTTTTTAAGATTAAACGTTACCAGTATATCTGATCACAGCAACAAACTAATGCGACGCAACTCACTTTCCTAATACACGTGCTCACACGCGGACCGACACTAGTGTGTTTTATGTTTATTTCACATAAACGTCTTTATATGTCAAGTATAAAACCTTACTACATTTCATTTGCCACTTTCCGTTAATTCGTTAACGTACGATTATTAAACGTTCAAACTAAACATTTTCTACCTATTAGAGTTATCACGAAACCCTAAATTATTATAACTATGATTTTGAATAACTAAATCATAAACCCTAAAGTACAACACACCAAAGCTAATGTACAAGCTTCTAAAGCACAAACCCCAAACTTTACTTTATTTCCTGATACAAGCCCTAAAATTAACAAATCTATGATTTCATGTGATAAAATCACAAACCCTAATTAGTGTATACATGATTTTATTAAAATACTAAGGTACAAGTCTTTCGTGCACATGTGCAAGTCTTTAATGCTTAAAAACTTAATATCAATATAAATACTATTATAAACTTTAGTTTACCTACCTTAAAACACATAATACAAGTCTACTTGGCTTAACTAGAGCCTAACACATTGCAAAATAAGATTTAAACACATGTTAGGCTACTTGGTTCATTCTTATACCACAACATTTACCAAGCTTACTTAAGGTTATAAAACTCATCACTTGTTTTCTTCCAAAACCATAACTCTTACCAAATTTGTTTATGGTCATAAAACCCTTTACTTAGCCATAATATTTACCAAACTAATTTAAGGTCATAAAATATATTACTTGTTTCATTCGTAACCATGACATTTACCAACCTTATTTGAGGTCACAAGACCTATTACATGTCTTCTTTAAAAACCACAAACCTTACCAAACTAGTGCCTATAAACAGGATGGCATGGAACTTCATTTTACACATACAAATACACTTCATTCATCATCCTTAATTCTGATCCGATTTTGAGCAGCCTAAAACTTCCTCGAAAGCAAAAACTTCCTTCCGAGAAATTGTGGCCCTAGGTGTTAAGAACCTATAGCTTAAATCTCATACTAAACAGATAAGTAATGAATCGGGAAACTCCATATTACTGTGAAGATTAGGACTTAGTGAAGTCCGTGTGTGAAGGCTTGAATCGGGTGAAGGTTCAAGTGAACGAGAGTGCTCGTTCGTGTGAAGATTTGGATCGTGTGTCGATCTAAGTGGGACAAGAGTGCTTGTTCGTGTAGCAACGTGGGCTTCGGTGTAGATTGGTTCTAGCTAGGATTAGAACTCGACATTCCGCTTAGTGTCGTTAAACTTGGTGTAAGCTTGTATATGGATTGCTCCGCCTGAAGGAGTGTGTTGACATAGTGATTGAAAACTCTCGAGTGTAGTACTCGGGGAGTGGAGTAGGACGAATAGTGAGTTTCGTGCCGAACCACTATAAATCTCGGCATCTCCTTTGGTTGTGTTCTTTCCTTTACTCTTTTCTTTACATATCTTATACTTATACATCTAGTTAACTTGGTATGACATAACTCGCAAATCTAGCAATTTTGCAATTGAAACATAAACGGACCTAACGGTGGCTAAAACGGTTTTAATAAGTAATTATAAACGGTGAAACTATTCAATCCCCCTTCTAGTTTCTACAGTACTGTCTTACTCAGTCAGGCATGAGAGATTTTACCAGGCCAGGCATGGCTTGGGATTTAAGCCGGGCTTCCATCAAGTGTTAATGGGCTTTGGGAATGGGTTTGATTTGAGCGTGTGATTAGTGGGCTTGAGCCACTAACATTGATAATATCAATATGCTAATAAATAAATTACAAACATAATTTTGTTTATGAATCATTTAAAAAAAAGCACATTCTTTCATCCGAATATCAGATTTTGTGGCTGAGCTGTAATTTGATCAACAATTAGAATTTTACCATAGTTAAATAAAACTTTATTTCACGTAAAAAAATGTATGTCGCAACTCACAACCGACGGATATAAGGATACTCGATAGATACAAGGTTGTTCATTGGGCGGTCCGGTTCTGTTAGTTGGAATATTTAAACTATTTATCGCGGGGCGGATAATTCATATTACTACCCGAAACCGAATCTCACTAGGTGGGTAACCGACATGCGGGTATTTGAATTGAGCGGTTACCCGTGGTTCGCTTCACGGTTAACCATTCTAGACATTTAAACGAGTTTAACCGTATAAAAAATAACACTATCTAAAAAGTAAAATGTAGTTTTAGTATATTAAATAATATTAAATTGATTAAAGTCATATTATAATTATTCTGTCACAATAATTACGTTCAAATAAACATACATAACATATTAACAAAAAATATTTGTTTCACCGCTTTAAGATTAGCGCCAACTCTCCCCCTTTGGCAATTTTGGAGATTCTGCGAAACCGTTACCTTCACTTTTCTGCCTGATCGATCTCTAATCCTCTCCAATACAATCTTGATTTAGGTTTTACCTTGCTTCAATCATTGTTTCTGTTGGGATCTTAGGTCGATTTACTTATTGTTTGCGTTTTTCTCTAAATCGATACCTAGGGTTTTCTTAGTCGGTTCGTGTTCTGGTCTATCTAATTTCAATCATTATCATCAATACCGATTATACACCAGCAATCTATTATGGGTTAGTTATTGTTCGTTCCTGATTAAAAAACCCTAATTGGTTAAATTAGGGTTTACTCGTATTTATTGAAGTGTTTTGTTTCTGGTTTCATGCGTTTGCATTAGTATTTTGGGTTCATTATTGTAATGTCGAATTAGGGAGAGGGGAATAATACATTAACACAACCTGTTAATGTGAATATTGAAGAATTGAGTGCTACTGTTGATTTGTCGAAGGTGACTATGAGGAAACATAAGAAGTCTCGAGCTAAGGATGTTACAGGTGTGGCGACACAGCCTATAGCTGAAAATTCTTATGATACATCTCCTTATGTTCAGGTTGGGCATTATGAAGGACCGATTGCTGCTGAATCATCCCATTTGAACGTGGGTGCTGGTCCTTCTATTGAGCTTAATTCTATCAAAAGCAAACATGATTTTTTATGTGTGGTTTTGCAACCTTGCAAAATGTTTTACCTCTCAAGGGATCTTGAGAAGCTTGCAATCCCCACCAGGCAGTGTTCCTGACCAATGTAGTATAGTGTAGTGGCAAGTACCGGGGGATTGATCGTTCAACTCAAAGAATAGTGTTCGCTAGGGTTAAAACTCAATTAAACTAGGTCTAGAGATGAGGGATGATTCTTTTTGTATTTTTATCTTTTATGGAAAGCAAGTAAAAATCTCGGGTTTTGAAAGAATGGGCGGAATTAGTTGCTAATCAACTAACCCAAATAACTACAAATGCAATAACAATAAAATAAAATGACATGAAAGTAAATATGGAGAAAAACAATAATAAGAGAAATGTGTTTACTTAGATTTCACTACTCCCTAGCTATCTTTTACTAGTTGATTAGTTTGTTACAATTGCATGGATGACGAGTTATATTCCTTAATACCATTCGTAGGGCCGTGTACGATCTTCCCTAACTCTATAAGCTTCTACCTCTTCCTATGTTGAGCCGACTACTAGCTCCTAACATGGCCTCCTTAGTAGTTACTTATGCATTAAATACAACCAATTTATCGTAGTACACATCCGATCATGTTTCTTAAGACGTTCAAGCATGTTACCAATTGGAAGTCTGCCAGTTTTCTTAAGCCTAACATCGAAATCAATCATCCACAACAATTATAAATAAACAACCAACCAATAATCAATAACTAAGTTTCATTACATCTAAGCAACACACAAAGAAAACCTAGCCTAACATGTTAAAGTAAAGACAAACATAAGATTGAATCAAACAACACATAGACATATTGAATGATTATTGGAAAACTTATCTTCAATCAAATATGGATGAAACAAGGGTTTGGAACCCTTAAAAGTAAGGTAAAAATCGTGCTAGGGTTTCTCCAAAACTATCCCAAAGTTCTCCTCTCTTAATAAATGAAAAATAGAAAACTATATATAGATTTTTGAGTCTGACAGCGTCACGTGTAAATCCTGACGCCGTCAACTCGCCGCCATAAAAACTCTCGTATTGCCTAGATCCAGATCTGATGTCGTCATGTGTTAATCTTCTCATGACCGTCACATGTAATTTACTCTTGATGGCCTTGGTGACGCCGTCATGTATAAAATCCCGAAAACATTCTGGCGCGTCTCGTTATAATTTTTATCCACCTCTTTGCCATAACGTGACGCCGTTACCTCCAATGAGTGACGCCGTCAAGCACTGTTTCCAGCTTGATTTGGAGACTTTGCCGTTTTCTTCACTTTTCGCTCCAAAAACGTCCAAAATGCTTCATTTTCCAGATTTCTTCTCCAAAGTACCTAAAATGACAAAAGGAACGATTTAGGGCAACATTTGATCAAATAATCTCGACTTTGGGCTTAAATAACCCCCTAAAAGCGGTACACTTTTCGTCTCATCAATTTTATTGAATTGGTGTTGGGTGTCTCGCTGAAATCAACCTTGGATATTGATTTATTCCTTAAGGAGGTTGAAGCTGGTAAATATCCAATATGGTCTAATTTGGATAGTGATACTCGTTCACAGGTGCATGAAGCTATGAGTGGTTTGCTTGAGGTTTATGAGATGAATACTACTGCAACAAATTCTAATTTTAATGACAGTATCAAAGATACAACACCCAATGTTGTAAATGTGGATGCGAATACAATGGATAAATCTTTAGTCTGTGAAGGAGTTAATGTTTCTATTCCACGCAGTGTGGTTGAAAAGGTTAGTGCACGTCTTGAGCATACCCAATATGGCTACTTTATTGGTAATAGAATGGCGTTTCCAGTGGTTGAGTGCTATGTTAAAAATAATTGGGCTAAATATGGTTTGAAAAAAATTATGATGAATGAAAAAGGCTTTTTCTTTTTTTAAATTCGATACTCAGTCTAGTTTAGAAGTAGTTTTGGAAGATGGCCCTTAGATGATACGAAAATCACCGATCATTCTTAAGAAATGGTCAATTGATACTAGGTTGTGTAAGGAAGAGCTGACTCGTATTTTGGTATCGGTTAAATTACATGATGTGCCTATTCAAGTGTTTGAAGATGATGGTATTAGCTTAATTGCTTCATTTATTGGCAAGCCTATTATGCTTGATTCGTATACGAGCTCTATGTGTAAGGATTCTTGGGGTAGGAGTAGTTTTGCTCGATTCTTAATTGAGGTTAGTTCAGAGGCTGAACTCGTAGAGGTTGTTACCATTGGTGTCCCCTCTCTTATAGGGGATGGTTTTACTAAAGATACTATCCGAGTTGAGTATGAATGGAGGCCTCCCAGGTGTATATTATGCAAGATTTTTGGCCATATCCATGATCATTGCCCTAATAAAGTGGTCAGCTATCCTGTTGTTACTACTTCAAGTGTTGCTAATCCTTCTACTATGCCTGCCAATGATGGTTTCCAAACGGTGAGTCATAAGAAGAACAAAGGTAAAGCCTAGTCTGCTAAAGGTAGTCATTTTGCTAGTACTTCAGTCAAACAGAATTGCAGGTATGAGCCAAAGGAGACTACTAGTGAACCAAAAAAGGGATCTAATATTCGGCCTAATGTGCATACAACGTCGTCTAAGTTGAAGTTTACTGGTTTTACTTCTAAGGAAGGTATTGTTACTACATCCAATTCTTATGCTGCATTGGTAAACGATGATGAGGAAGATGTAGAACATGTCACATATGTGAATGCAGATTTGGCTAATCCAAATACAGGTGGAAGTTCATCTTTCACGATTGCTGCTGGTTAGCTTGTTTGTGTTATTTTCTTGAGTTGTAAGTGCTTATGGCATCTTATAAGCACTAGTTATTTTCAAGCTTCTTAGCTGTCTACCTTGTTATGTAAGCTTTATCACCTATGTAACGGGCTGAGATATGGGATTTCACCCATATCCTTTTATACTTAAATGTTTTTGGTTTTAATATATTTACCAGGGTGCAGGATTACTCCCCTTTACCCAAAAAAATATTTATTCGACGCTTATAGGTTACAATTACATTAATTTGTTTTCACACATAGATGCTTAGTAACTGTTTACATTAGGAGCAAAAAAATCGTTATACACAGCAACAATATAATCGATACTTGTACAATTATTTGAAAATTTAGAAAAAAACCTTCATGCAAATTATACACGATTCGGTTCGGTTAACCGTCGATCTAAATATAAAAACCGAAACCGATCCATGATAAACAGTTTTTTTTTCGTTTTCGGTCTTTTTTTGTTTCGGTTTCTTTGGTTTCAGGGGTTTTTTTGGGTTTTATGTTGAGCGGTTCGGCTCGATTTGTTGATATCTCGGGTTTTTTAACACCCCTAATAAATACACAATACATGGGATAAGGATCCTCAAGTTATTATCAACATGATAAGTCAAGAATGTTTCAACTTTTGTATTTTGTATTTTGCATTTAATGCATTAGATTATGCTAATAAAATAGTCTTTATAATAAAGATATGTTCCAACATTATTGCTCAAATACATGATGCAACACCCGCCTATATATAGATCACTTGACCACTGCCAGACATACTTAAATTAAGAGAAACAAAAAGGTGAAAAAGATGAGATTAGCCAAATCGCTTAATGTCTGGTTTATAATGGTTCTAGTTACATCAATCCAAGTATCTACGTTGGCTTTAAGACCTCAGCCCATTGAGCTCTTATTGTCCAACCCGACCATGCTAAGATTGATAGTGAACGCTAATTTGATAAACGATAATGAGCAATGTTCAAATATAGGAAAGTGTGAGGAAAAGTTATGCGATCAGCTGTGCAAGTATTCTTTTAAGGAAGGAAAGTGCAAGGATTCTGAAAACTGTTGTTGCACAAATGAAGTCTAATTTTGTGTTTGTATTGTTTTTTTTTTTTTTTTTTTTTTTTTTTTTTTTTTTTTTTTATAAATAAATTTTGTTTGAAACCAATAATACTATGGGTGTTCATCGGTTTGATTTTCGGGTTTGTTGGTTGTATTATTCGGGTTATCAGTTTGAGAATTTTCAAGGTCAAAATCAAAACCAAACCAATAATGGATAAAACAAAACTATGCACCAAATTAGAATTCGGTTTGGTTTTAGTTAAAACCAAGAAAACAAAATTCAAGTAAACTTCAAAATATAATCTAAAAGTAATAAATAAAAACCAAAAAGTTTAAATAAAATTAACAAATTAAAAGGTCACAAAGTAATCAAGATAATCAACAAAACAAAAGTTAAGAAACCAAAAGATTTTAGAATTTAACGCGAAGTAAATGAAAGCGATAAAATATTTTTCGACAAAAGTCTTCAGAAGTTTTACTAGATGGAATATTTCATCTTCAAGCATTCAAACCCAATTGCAACTTCACTCATCTTCTCCAATGTTTGCATATAATGTTATTTTCATTTTTGAAAAACAATGTTTGATTTGAAGAGTGATTAGTTTAAAAAAAAATTAAATTATTAGCATTGTTAGTTAGGAAGATAAAGATTGAAAATCTCCCTCTCTCTCTCTCTCTCTATATATATATATATATATATATATATATATATATATATATATATATATATATATATATATATATATATATATATATATATATATATATATATATTGAATCTTTATTTTCAGAACGCTGTTAAGTGCGGGAACTGCGAGAACTCTAATTTTGCATTAGAAAACATGCATGTTAATATAAAACATGTATGTTTTCTTACATACAACTTAATACACATACATGCATAACATACGTGTTCATATAAAAACCTGTTAAGTGCAACAAATCAATGCAAAATGGTTTTATTTTTAGAACCCTGTTAAGTGCGGGAACTGCGAGAACTCCAATTATGATTAGAAAACATGCATGTTCATATAAAATATGTATATTTTCTTAAATACTCCTTAATACGCATGCATGTGTATTAAGGTGTATGTAAGAAAACATACATGTTTTATATGAACATGCATGTTTTCTAATGCAAAATTGGAGTTCTCGCAGTTCCCGCACTTAACAGGGTTCTGAAAATAAAGTCCCCCTATATATATATATATATATATATATATATATATATATATATATATATATATATATATATATAGAGAGAGAGAGAGAGAGATATATTCAGTTTTTTTGGTTCGGTTTGTTTATATATATATATATATATATATATATATATATATATATATATATATATATATATATATATATATAAAGAGAGAGAGAGAGATATTCAGTTTTTTTTTTTTTTTTTTTTTTTTCAGTTTGGTTATATATTTGTCAAACCCAAACTCAAACCAAACACCGATTAAATACTTCGGTTCGGTTTCAAACCAAAACATACATCAATTAAAATTTTCGATCCGGTTTATTTTTCGATTTTTGTTTGGTGTCAAACCAAACACTGAACACCCCTAAATAATACTAGTAAAAAAGTAGAAAGAAAACTAACATTCCTAATTCCTAATATTGTTCTGAGTTGAGAACCACCATAAAAATTATCAATTGTGCTCAAGATAAAACTACTTTTGAAGCTTTTAAATATTACTTTTGAATCTGTAGACACTTTTGTTATGAGAATTAACAACAAAGAAGCTAATCTAACAGCTTTTGGATATATGACCCTTTATATATCAACTAATTTAAAATTTTCAAATTAAATAAATAAGGGTTTCTGCAAAATAGTATTTTTCAGGTCCCATGCAACAATCCAAATTATTGGCATTAAATTTGAAATGTTTAGATTACTTGTTTTTTACTCCATCTGTCTCATAAAAAGTGTCCACCATACCATTTATGTTTGTCTCAAAATAAATGTCTAGTTTTTATATATGGACAATTCCTATTTTACCCTTATAATCAAAACTTACATTAATTACTCATTTCTAACTTCTAGATTGATTATGAGGATAAAAATGACTTTTTATCAATCAAAACTAGCATTAATTACACATATCAAAATTTCTCTATTTTTTGTTTGTGGACACTCTTTTTGGGACGGATAGAGTATTGAAAAAGAATGGACATATGAAATTGAGATATAAAGATAAGAGTTAATTGCATTTTTGGTCCTTGTGGTTTAGCCAAATTGCAGGTTTGGTCCCCAAAACTTTGAAAGTGCAACAATAGTCCTCATTTTAAAGTTTATGTTGCATTTTTGGTCCTTATTGGTGCGAAATGACCAAATTACCCTTGTTTTTTTTTGAAGAAGACAAAGAGTATTTTAGTCATTTATCTTTATCCAGGGAAAAAAAATGCAATCCAAACTTCAAAATGGGGAGTATCGCTGCACTTTCAAAATTTTAGGGACCAAACCTGCAATTTGGCCAAACCACAAGGAACAAAAATGCAATTAACTCTAAAGATAATTGCGAAGTTGGTAAGATGCTAACAATAGAAAAGGGCAAGTAGTTTACAATTTTTTTTCAATAAAACCATAAAAAGAGACACCATGGTGTAACTCAACATATCAAAAGTTTTAATTTTAGTAGTTCTTGTAAGGGGTCCTTTCGTCAAATCAATTGTGCATTATTTGCCTTTAGAAGAGCGACAATGGTCAAAATTATAAATATCTACATTCGTCAATGAGTTGGTATACAAGAGATTGGACAACGTATAATGGGTCATACAACCACATTTTCCACTGCCATAAAAGATACAAACGGCTTGACCTGGACACAATTCAAGTGCAGCACAGCAAACGAAAGGGCCAATTTTCGCGGAAAAAACTATGTGGATTTGACTTGATGATAACACAATTCCAGACTTGTTACAAAAGAACCACAGACGTAGCCCACATTTTTGCAAGTAAATAAAACTTAAATGAACAAAATATCACTTCAAGATAACAAGCAAAAATACAATATATCAGTATAAGATTGTCAACATTGTTCCGCACCACAAAACCAAAACCCAACTATGTTCACATGTTTTCATTTGTAGATCCACAGTCGCAAAGACTTGTAAGTTTGTCACATTATTACTTATATGTAAAGTCAAAATGCAAAGAAAAAAAAAGATACATCCAAAGCAGGAGTTGCCACTTACCAAAGTTAAAAACCAGCAGCATAAAGAAGTCCTCAAATCATCCTATTAGTTTGTGTAAAACTTCCATCACAATCACCAGGCTCTTCATCTACAATTCCTTTACAAAACCTGTGTTATTGTGAAAGAAATGACCATTTTCTTCATCACGTGGAAGAGGGTTTGCCATCTTAGAGAGATATCACGGTTTCAAAAGCACCCACCAACGCCTTCACCTTACTCCTCCTACTTTCAGCAAGCTTACTCGCTATTTCTTCAATGACGTTATTCAAAAAGCCTTGAGCATCTTGCTTTTCCTACTCACCTTGATGCTTCAAAACAACACTTTCAGGGCCATTTTTAGAATCGTTTGTTTCTTCAACATGCTTCTTCTCAAAATTTCTTCTAGTGAAGCCTTTTTTCTCTTTGTTACCCTCCATCACTTTCCCTTCCATGAATTAGAGCCTACTAGGATCATCAGTCTCGGTTTGAACATCTGAGGTTTTGTTTTTATAAGTTCTTCTAGCCATACTTTGACCATCTTCATTACCCTCAATAACTCTCTTCCTGAACTTGAGCCTTCTAGGCCCATTATTTTCAGACCGAATTTCAAGAACCTTTCCCCTTCTGAACTTCAACTTTACCCCTTTATCATCTTTGTATTTGGAAATTACCACTCTGCCTTTTATTACGACTTTGTCCTGAACCCC
>JARVZY010006120.1:0-27363 GCA_030686995.1 Artemisia argyi
AGGATCCCAAAACCTCTCACCTAGAAGCGGTTAAGCGTATCTTCCGATACATTAAAGGCACTATACACTTAGGATTATGGTATCCTAAGGGATCCGGCATAGAAACCATCGTATATGCAGATTCGGATCATGCGGGAGACTACGTAGATAGAAAAAGTACTAGCGGTATTTGCACGTTTATGGGATGTTGTCTAACATCTTGGTTTTCGAAGAAGCAAACCGCTCTTGCTATTTCTACTACCGAAGCCGAATATGTAAGCGCTAGAAAGGCATGTCAACAAGCACTATGGATGAAACAAGCTCTCGTAGACTATTTCATTAGGTTAGAAAATGTCCCCATTATGTGCGATAACAAAGGTGCGATAGATTTAAGTAAAAATCTGGTGCAACACTCTAGGACTAAACATATAGAAATACGCCACCATTTTCTTAGGGATAATGTACAAAAAGGAGATATATCTATAGAAAAGGTTGCATCGGAAGACAACATTGCGGATATATTCACAAAACCCCTTAAGCGTGAATTATTCAACCACTTGCATTTAGGATTAGGAATGATGGAACAAGTTGACTAAATTATATTGAATTAATACAAATTCATACTTGCATAAAATTTACTTTTCTTCCATTTCATCATTTCTGAGTCTAGGAATTTATTTTGCACAAAATTAAAGATTGGGAAAATTTATTTTCTTTGCATAAACTTCTTTGTAAAACCCAATCAATTTTCTTTAAAAATTATTCTCACATCTAGAAATCACATGAAGATCATTTTCCTTGCATTGTTGACTAATACTAAAAACATTGTTTTTCAAAATCATGCATAAACTCTCACATAAATTGTCAAGGTATATAATCTAATATATGTCTTTGACATTCATGATCGAGCAAAAATTGAATCAAGGAGATCATTTGGATTGTTTCTTAGGATCGTTATTTCTTTTTGCATTTAGGAGTCGAAACAATCACAACTACACATTTGTTGCATATAGACACACACTAGGACAAATTCACTAATAATGTTGTCATCTTGATCCATCACTAGTTTTTCACTCACTAGTTGCCTTTGCCTTTGATCTAAGATAGGTGCCTTAGGAAGTTTAAGTGATCTTGCCTTTACTTATCTCCTCTTGCTTATTATGTGTTGATTATTTGCTCTTTTGCCTATGTGTTCTTGCATGCATGCTATATCTTGATTAGATTCTATATTGCCTAAAGGAATTGAACTTGCTTAATCCAAACACACAACCTTTCTGCAAATTTTCTGCCAAAAACCCAATTCTGGCAACCTGGAAATCATCGGATGGGCGGCCCCCTTAATTTTGTAAGGCGGCCCCCTTAATCATTAAGGGGACCGCCCCCTAATTAAGGGGGCCAGCCATCTGATGGTCGGGTTTACAGAATCTTTTCTGCTTTTTAGCCCATTTCAACCTACATTTCCCATTTTTCACCAACACATTTTGTCCTAATCTCCCAAACAAACTTTATCCATCCATAAACACACAAATCTTACACTATAAATAACCCCAATCCTCAAAACTCTTCACTCATCCCTTCATGACTTCTCCAAACAAACCAAAACCAAAAGCCTCAAGGCTTGCAAGAATGACAGAAAAACCCGTTTGGCGAAGAAAAAGCCCTCGAAACAAATCCATCATAACAAATGAAGTTGGAAATCACTCAACACCACCAATCACTTACTTCCAAACTTTACACCAAATTCACAAGGACATTCATTTGATCCTATTTACAAACCATACAACATTGGCCAAACATCTTCCTTCATGCCAAACCACTCATCTCATCCTCCAACCACTTGTAATGATCCATACGAGTTTGATCAACCATCCCACTACAACTCCAACTACACAAACCCAATTCTTCCATATCAACACAATGACTTTCTCCGCATTGCCACAGAAAAGCAAAAGTTCCGTGATGAAATATCACAAATCCATGATCTTAGTGATCTCAATGCCATGCATCTTGCACAACGCAACAAAGGGCAACCTCCATCATCACCCTACAACAATTGCCTTCCTCACTCTCTCAACTTGGATCAAGTTACTAACCACACTCACTATTGCCCATGTTGCATCTTCCTTCAAAAACAAATCCTATATTTGAGTGAAGATATTTCTTGGATTGAATATCTCCTCACTCGACCATATCCCATTCCACCCTTAACACGATACAATATTGTAAGGTCCACCTCTTCCGCTCCATACCCCACTCCATATCCTTCTCCATCTAACAACTAAGCTTTATGCTTATGTTATCCTTCAAGCAAATAAAACAATCAACCATGGGTTGCAAGCAAGTCCAAGTGCTCTTTTAGGCAATATAGGACTATGTCTTTTCTTTTGTTTTATTATGATCAATATGCCTTAAGCATATTAAATGCTGTAATGCTTTCTATGATGCTTGAATGATTCTATTTTTATTTGCATAATTATTGCTTTGCATGTATATGTGCCTTGTTCTCTTCTAATATTTTGTGTAGCCAAGATTTCCATAGCTCATTCCCTTGGTGCTCTCAAATGAGGGGGAGCATACATCAAGGGGGAGCATTAACCTTTTTGATTTTACAAAAAGGGGGAGAAGAGAATATTAAACTCTAATAATACTTGTCTAAATATTATGTTTTAGACCTAATGCGTTTAAGGTTTTGTAATCATCAAAAAGGGGGAGATTGTTGACATAAATAATGTCTTAAAACATTGTTAGCATATTAACAATGTCTCTATGTTTTGATAATTACAAAGCATAAACTCATTAATCTAAAACTTATGACGTAAACAAGTATTTAGTGCTTAATATTTGTCTTTGCTTACATATCACTTAAGGTATGAATAAACAAAGGGTTTATTGCATTTCATGATCAAAGAAAATTTTTCTAATCACTAGAATTTCTATAAAATGTATTAAACATTTTATAAAATGTAAACTTCCTTCTTTCATACCCTCTCTCTACTCTCTCACTAAACCATGGCACGTCATATATGGTTTGATCTCAAGCCATTGCTCTATACTTCAATTGTATGGGTTAAATTTTGATACTTACATCATGAGTTTTCTAAAAAAATAAATCACGTTGTTGATCAGTTTTCTAAAAAAATAATAATGTTCATCAGTTTATTTAAAAAAAATCATGTTATTCATTATTTTTCAAAAAAAATCATAATGTTCATCAGTTCTCTAATAAAAATCATAATGTTCATAAGTTATATCACAATATTCATTAGTTAAGAATGAAATAAGAAAAAAGGATCTGAAAAAAGTAAAAGGGACACTTGTCAACATATGATGACTTTTTAAACTTTTTAATTTGTTCATTTCTGAGGATCTCAACTCTTGTCGATATATATGACTTAATTAGTGTATTTTATATGAATAACATTTGTTGATGAACAAAATAACAAAAACATAATATCGCATTAACAAGGTTAATTATGGGTCAGGATCTTATGTAAAGTGTCCACTTGTTAAAAAATCTAAAAAGTCATTATAGCCTAACACGTATCTCTCTTTTTTCCTCCTTTAATCTCTGGTTGCCCATATTTTCTTCTTCTTCTCTTTCACAACTTCTCCAAATTTCTACCCTAATTTTAGTTTTAAAAATCACAAAATTAAGCTTCAATTTTGATTCAATTTCATCATATATTTTGTAACACCCCCATTTTCACAGATAGCAGCGGATGCTAGATCTGTGTTACTGTATTTGCAATTTTGGTTTTTGGACTAACGCTCGTTAGGTTCTCGTTAAATGTCATGTGAAATGACTATTTTATCCTCTTTTTCTTCAATAATCGCAATGACACCCTTTTCCTTTCTTTCCCGCTAATCACAACCAAACTTCTGAAACACCATTTCAGTATTTATAACCCCTGATTCACAAACACAATTTCTGAAAAACATAGTCACACATAATCGATCTTACATCTTCAAAACGAAATGGACAAATCTGATAACTTCAAGAACCCCATCCATCCCTGCAACAACCATCACCAAACCCGTAACATAACCCCCACCTTAGAAAACCTACACTCATCACACAGCCCTGAAAAGGAGGTTAGGATAATACTTGGTCCTGCTGGTATTGTTCAATTGGCTAAGCATCGTAAACAAGCAGATATTAGCGAAGGTGGGAAGGAGTGTGTAATTTTGACACAAGAGTATATTAGGAAAGTTGTTGAGGAGTGGGTGAGGATGAAGATTTTTCACGTGGGCCATGGCTTAGTGCAGTTAACTTTGTGAATGCTAATGGAGGTGGTGTATGGATGTTTAGGTGATATCAATAGGTTTATCAATAATGGTAAAGTTGATCAAGTTGTTGCAATAGTCAAATCGTGTACTCCAAATGCCCTTGGCGATCTTACAGTAACTCTCAAAGATCTCTCAGGTTCAATACTTGGTGCAATACATCACAAAATCATTAATGATGAGTAGGGTTATGGAAAGGATATCACTGTAGGAGCTGTTGTGATTATTCATAACGTTTCAGTGCTTTCTCCTAATCGATCACACCATTATCTTAGCATTACAAAGAAAAACTTAGTTAAGGTTTTCCACAAGGATACACTTTATGGGAATGGGAGTGGGGTAGCTGGTGGGGAAATGTTAAAAGAAGAAGAAATAATGGAATTGTTAGAAGAAGAAGAAGAACGGGCTGAACAAGAGTGGCGGGATGGTGGATATCTTATTAAGCAACAAGAACATCAAATGAGATTAGACCAAGAAGCATTGATTGAAACACTGGCAGAAGAAGCAATGGCTAAACAAGAGTAGGATGAGAGAGTTAGGAATGAAAGTGAGGAAGCTTGGGAACTTAGGTTGTATGGCTATCCATCTGATTCATTTTCCGATTCCGATGAGGAGAGATTTAGGATAGAACCAGAGGAATATTGGGAAGTTAGAGGTGTGGCTATGTATCTAATCCATTCCGATTCTGATTAAGTTGTAACTAAACTCTATGTTGACTTTTAGAAGTCAAAGTAATGCTCCATATGCAAAATGCAGTTCTAAACATAACTAGATTATGTTTAACAGTTGAATACTAAAGGGTGTTTGTTGAAACAAGTTTGATTACTCAGTCATTCATGTGTTTGGGTTTATATTGACTTGTAAAAGTCAAAATGGTCAAATCCAAACAACCACTAAACTGCAAAGGCATATGCAAACATGTAAGTGAAACCAAAATTGGGAACATCAAGATAATAATTATCATCTAAATTAGCTTCATTTCATTAGGTTATTAATCTGAAAGGTAGACAAATGCAAATCATTATAACTGAACGTTTCTAAACATTCATCTTCTAAACATTTAGAAATTTCACTATCCTTAGTATCTTTTTTTTTCTAATTTTCTAACTGCCACTACTTCTTTCCAATGCTCCTTTGCCACTTTAGCATGCCTTTTTAACCTGGCTTCACTTTCTTCTTCCTCCTTCCATTTTTGCTCCAAAGTAACTTCTTGTTCATAATAGAAGCTTTCTTTTAAAGGGCATAGAAGGATTTTTATCATCGATAGCTTCAACTTTGGCCGACTGTTTTTCGTTAACTGGGGGATTTATGCTACCACATCTTCCTTATGTTGTTTCCTTTAATGTCAAATGCATAAATCATATGGATATAGAAACATAGGAAAACATTTAAATTTACAAGAAACTGTAACATACTTGAGTTGATGTGCTTCATTGTTTTCGATAAGTGCATCTGCATCATCTCTTGCTCTTTTGTTTTCGGACGACATACTGAGATTTGAATGTGATTGATGAACAAGGTTGATGATCTAAGATGGGTATGCAGCAACATATTTACGGAGCGAATATATACATAAATAATGGGAAACCGAAGAGTCAATATTAAATTTTAGAAGCATTATAGGTTAACGTGTGAGGTTTTCTTCATTGTGTTCATATTCCCAACAATAAAAACATTCAAATAATAAATCACATCTATATTTGAATTAAAACATATTACATTTATGTTCTTAAAACTTATTAATATAGACGTTCTTCAAACATATTACAGAAACTAATATAAATACAACCATAACATAGAGGCACTTATAACATATTACATAAACATACTTAAAACTAAAATTAATACAACCATAACAAGAACTAAAACAACTTTCATGTGTTTTTTGTTTTTGCACCCATGACTTGCACTATTAAGTTGTTAATCGATGTCCACATAGAGCGCGCCTCTTCCATAAACATGCGTAGTTCCTCATGAACCTGAAATGTATTTTTGCAACATTGACAATTAGAGGCGTGTGGTTCTCACATTGGTGGAAGTGGTTTTTCTGGGTCAGCGTAGACATACCATGCTTGAGAGCCTCCTACTTTCAATGGGTAACGGACCGCATGGTTGTGACCGTTTGTTTCTAACTTTATATATAGATTCTGCATCCATGGTGAGCTGAGAGTTTGAATAATTTTGATGAACAATGGTGATGATAAGAGATGGATAGGTTTGTATGAAATTGGGAGAAGTAAATGAAGCAAGTGGTATAGGTAGGTTTGAGTGTAAATGTGCGAAGTTAATACGCATTTACCTCACACAAAAAAAAGTCAAACGGGTTTATCTAAAAGTTGCCTGAACCTATATTTGACAATAGTAACTTCAAAATAGGTTAGAAAGAGTGTATGTTATTCTTGAAGTAAATTCTCCTAGCAACTATGGCACACCGTTCAAGTAAAAAAATTTAAGATAAACAATATGGATGATACTAATATAAACGTGGGGGTGTTGGATGACAGCAGTGAATCAACTAAAATGCGATGCATTGGCTGTTATATGGAAGTTAAAAATATGGTTGGTGTTACATCCCGTGCCAGCTTAGACCAAAAATTAAAACTTTAACGCGGAAACGACTTTACTTTAACGGACCTTCGTTACTCTTTTAAACATTAACAAAAATATATAACATTTTAGACCTTGAAACCACTTTTAAATAAAACTAGACTCAATTACCTTCGAAACGACATGTGGCGCGACCCGTGATGACTTACGGTTTAAAAGATATGAAATTCCAAAAATGACCAAAAACTGAAAATTTCTTACTTATTTTCTGATGAGGGCATATGGCCATATGCTGAAATTTGATATAGCCATATTCCCCTTTAAAAAATCCATGAAGCAACCATATGGCCATATTCTAATAATTTCATATGGCTATGCCTACTGCAGATTTTTACAAAGAAGATTATATTTGCTCAAATTCCGAAAAGCCGACTTCCAAGACTCGTTAACCGACGAAACTTTCCAGATTTTATAAACACATCATAAACATCATTTCCATTCAATAACATTGCCTAATTGACACTTCAGAATAGTACTTTACAAATATACGTGTATTATACCCGTTTTGACCCATTTCACAACAAATGACCTTTGCCACTTCAATTACACACCAAACTTCTCCAATGCCATTAGGATAACATAATAAACTTATTTCACAACCAAAGGACCCGTTTACAACCCAAAGGTAGTATATTTATGCTTAGTCCAAATGCCCCTTTAACTTTGATAAACACTTCAATCATACTTTGACACATTGTTTGACTACCAATTCATTATACCAATCTTGACATACGTCTTGACACTTGTTTACCCATTACAAACCATTAAATGACTCACAGGGGTACAACATCGATCTTGAGCTCGGTATTCTACCTAGCTCCTATTTCCTTACCCAACTTCTAGCCTTTCGCATTAACCAAACCTTAACCCTTACCCCATGCCTTCACATTAACACCATAGCCTACAAAACATTGAAACATTAAACCGTAAGCATGAATGTTTAGTAAGTAAAGCGGGTATAACTTAACATCATAATTCATTCAGGCATTACACATTATAACAACCATTAATCTCATATAACATTAACCATAAACACATACCTTAACTACTTAAAGCCACAACTTTCCTTTTTCCTTATTCCACTTTTGTCTAACACATAACTAGCCTTATACTCACTTTCACATAAACACAATTATACAAGCTATTCATTAACTTAGCACATCAAGCTACATAACACATAATGCATAGAATTTATTATAACTTTACATTATAACCGGTTTACTTACCTTAGCTCCAAGCTAAGATGACATTACCAATTCACCATCATCAACATCATTCTCATTACTATCATCATCATCATCATCCTCATTACTATCATCATCAATCTTCACCGTTTATCAAGACCTAATAACATAATAAGCAATATCATAAACAATGGTATACATAACCCATGAAACATACTTATTTCCCTTACTAGATCATCATATGGTCACACCTAGATCATACGATGAAATCCCACTTTACCCATAAACCTTAACCTCATTAAATCAAGATCATAGATTGGTTACTTACCTCGTAAGAACACTAGCTAGGTATAAAGACTTGGAAAGCAACCTTAGCTCTTCACCAAGATCACCATAGCTCCATTTTTCCTCCTCAAAACCAGACCTCATCACACCCTTATATAAATGATAGGAATTTATAGAAAATGGTAGAATTCTCTAGATAAGAGATATTTTACTTGCAAAAGTTTGATCCATTGGCAAGATTGGTCCCTCTAGTCCCTTTCCTTCTATTTTGGCCACACTACATATTATAACACTTTAGTTTATAACAACTTAAGCCCCTCACGTCTTCTCTCATTCTAGTTGTGCCACATAATACTTCCCATAACCATATAACACCTTGTTTAACTATCGGGTTTTACTATAACTTAACATTCATAGAATAACCAATCACATTAAGCCCTTAGTCAATTCCATCTAGGGTGGGGCCTATTTGTATTCGGGAAACGGGTGTTACAGCTACTATAACTTTTGAATCAAGGCTACCTAGAGGAGAAACTATGTGGTATTCCTATTGGAGGCATACTTACAGAGGCAGAGGAGTTGTTGCAGCTGCTGGAGGTGGTGGTGCAGTAGGTACAAGTGGTGGTGTTATAGGTTTGCATATTAGAAGTGGAAACAAAACTGGAGGGGGTGGTGCAATGGGTAGTGGTGATGGAAGTGGGACAAGAACAGCACCTAAAGATCGGGAACAAGAATTAACTCAAGTGGAAAGAGCAAAAGAAACTTGTCCAGTAGCAGGTCAAGAAAAAAAAAAGCAAACAAACGTCATTCAAAATAACCAAGAAGACCGCATGTAGGTTCATTCCATGATTACCAAATGGTTGTTGGATGTTGATGGAAGTGTGTTACTGTTGTTGCTTTTATGAGATAAATAAAATGCTTATTCCATGATTGATCATTTATCTATATAATTTGCATACAAATTACACTTTGTAGGATAACAAATATAAAAACAAGTATGCAGACTATCTCATATGCAAAGAATATTGGAAAAAACAAATTTAACCAAATAAAGTTGCATTACTAATAGAATATAAAAGATAAACCACTGTTAAAACAACTTCCATCCAAATACATAATTATTTAGCAACAAACTAATACAAGCATATCAAAAGTTATGAGGAAAGGTTTCATTTATTTTTCGCTTGTTCCTTCATGAGCTCGACAAGGTACTTGTGAATGCTTGTCCACATGAAGCGCACCTCTTCCTTAAATACACGTATTTCCTCAGGAAGATGAAATGTATTTTGGCAACACTGACAATAAGAGAAATGTAGTTCTAGCATTGCTGCAAGTGGTGGTTCAAGGAGACAAGTGTGGTAAAGAAGAGAATATCTATGTACGGTTCTTTTTTAGTTTGAGGATTGTGCATCCATTGTGACTAATTTTGATGAACAATGTTTTTGAGATTAGATTGTGGATGTAAGTATGGTGTGGTGAATATAAAGGGTTAGACCGTTGACTAGTCATTGGCCAGGTTTGTGAATCGTCTGTGAGAAGTTAATGAAGCCAGTGAGTGGCATTGCTAAGTGAATGGGTAGTTTTTGGTATTTGTTGACTTATAAAAGTAAACATGGGTAAATCCAAACAACCCATAAACTGGATATAGCATCAAAACCTTAAATGCACCAATACCATTCAAATCAAAATTCTGCATAAGTCCATATAAGGTATTTGGTACATGTTGACTTACAAAAGTCAAAATGAATAAATACATACACCTCCTAAACTGCATATGTAAATGCACATGTAAAATGCTTAAGCAAAAGGATGTCTTAAAATATTAACCAAAAAACTTACATAAACATATCTTACATAGCTTAATTATAAATGTCTTAAAATAGCATACTACATACAAAAGGACAACACAAAACAAGGACCATTATCCTGCATTTAGTCTCACTTTTTGGAATCCAATAAGCAACACTTAAAACCTCTTTTGGGAGCTGGTTCTTTTGACTTTGCTCTTAAGCCACAGATGCACGCGGTTACCTTCCTCTGCTCACTGCTACCCTCATCTGGCTTTGCCTTCATCTGTTTATCATCAGCTTCCTTCTTCTGGTTACTGGTACCCTCAAATGGCCTACCCTTCCTATGATTATTGGTACCAAAATCCAAAACTGCAAAGATTATACAACAAATGCAAACTGTAATACAAGCTGTAATATTCACTTGCAAGAACATGATTAAATCAATAACATCTGTAAGGTAGAAAGACATTCCAAACACCCCTTTAAGACCTTAAATATATTTACCTTCTAGCGTTTCCTTTTTTGTGCTGATAAACAGCTCATCAAGAAGCTTTGTTGTCACTTTTGCCTTTCCCTTGACATCTATAAGATAGCCAAAATGAAATAAATAAGACGTATTTGCCTTTCCAAACACCTTTTAAGAGGTTGAATACTTTTACCCATCCTTTCAATCCTTGTCCTCATAAACAGCTCATCAAGAAATTCCTCTACATTTTCCTCAGTGATTGTTTTGTATGGCCCATATCTTGCTTTCATATGTTCCAATAATTCAGCATTTAAGTTATTGCCTATGTTGCACCATACTTCTGCATCATCCTCCAAACTTTCAATCATTTTTTGCCTAACCTTTTGTCTTATATCTGCAAAAATTACTCAAGATAGCAAAACTGTAATACAATCTCAAATAATAGTATTTACATTTCATCATAAGAGGTTGAAAAAAATGAACCTTTCAGGATTTTTGCCCTGTATAACACATGTTCAAGTTTTGCAATCCTGTTTTCCATATGAGCACAAACAGTCGCCGCATTTCCATTGTCATCTATAAAGATAGCCAAGAAGAAGAGATGTGATTACTAATACAGAATGAAACATGAACCAAGACTATACTTCTTAATCATTCACCAAAACTAGATGTGATCACTTAACACAAGACCATTCACTTAATGCTCAACAAGACTAGATATACTCATGGAAAAATAATTTACTTGAAGGCATTACCCCAGATAACAAATGATTACCAGTGCACTACCAACAAAAAGCAATTGCAAATACTATGAAACAAAAATTTAAAACTCAGTCAATACTACTTTTTAGCATCACTCACATTCAACACTACTTGAAGGCAAAACTGAACAAGCATTACCAATGCATAGCGAACAAACACTGAACAAGCATATACACACACCGAACAACCACTTTTTGGCAACACTCATAGTCAATACTAGCCCATTAATACTTCTAGCCTATGCTACAATTACCAAAATCAAATAATGCCAATTTTAAACAGATAAAGGAACTAAACAACATAAACTTAAGAACACCAAATACCCATTGCGTAGTTTCACTACCAACAGGGCTCCCCCTGTTTTGTTGTGGCGTGGGTGTACTCGGGTTAGGGGATGCAAACGAAGGCCCAAGTAGCGGATTGTATTTTCTAGGCCTCCCTCTCCCTCTGTTTTCCCATTCCTGCTTCTAGTTTGACAACCATCCATGTTAAAAAATTAGGGTTTGCGCAGGCTAAACAACCAATTAGGGTTTATGTTTCTATTTGTTAGACATTAGGGATGATGTGTTTATTTTTGTGTCAGCCCCAAATGAAGCAGTTTTATAAGAAAGTTGTATCGTGAATTTTGTCCCTAAAGGTTTGGAGGGGGAATAAGTAATTTCGCATAGGTACGGGAAAGAAAGGAAAAGGGTGTCATTGCGATTATTGAAGAAAATGAGGGTAAAATAGTCATTTCACATGGCATTTAACGAGAATTCCTAACGAGCGTTAGTCCAAAAACCAAAATTGCAACTACAATAACACATTTAGGACATAACTCGCGAAAAGCCTAAAGGTAAGGGACATTATTTGCAGATGTTTTCCTTTAAGGACAAATTTTGCAATTTTGGCAAAGGTTAGGGGCATTTTGTGCAGTTTACTCATCATAAAATTACGTTATTCATAAGTAACATTTTAAAAGGAGCATTGCTAAAGACTCCTACAATATCTTCCTACTAATCTTTCTACACACACAACAATATTATATATTTTTTTCTCAACTCATTCTCTCTCTGCATCCAAACCGTCAATTCTGACACTTGTCAGAATCCTTTGAGTAGAATTTGTAGAAACATGAAGTAGGAAGATTTATCATTTTCCTTTTAAAAGGTAGCTATTAAATTTAGGCATTCACTCAAAACTCTGTTTTAAAATTATTGTTCACTTTTTTTAGTTTAGATGTTTTAAAATAATTATTTATTTTTCATTTTAACTAATCAAAATAAGCTAAAGAATAAAGATAGCTTATTTAGAGTTGAGATCAATATATATCTAATATTTGTCACATATTAAAAAAAATAATAAAAAAAAAGAAAAAAAAAAGAAAAAAAAAAAAAAAAAAACCAATCTTAGTCATCCATTTTTCATTTAAATTAATAAAAACCATTTTTCACTTTTTTTTAAACAACATATCTTGCAAACGGTAAATCTACAATCTACAAAAAATACACATCGCGACGAGAATTAAATTATCTATCTATAGATATGCAATTTTTTATACTTTAGACGAACTTTTTTATTTATTTATTTTTTTTTATTATTTTTTTTTTTTTCAAAATTTCTGTCCAGAAAAATCACACGTGATTTGTAAAAATCACATGTGATTTGGCAAAATTACATTTGATTTTTACAAATCACATATGATTTTTACAAAGTGCATGTTATTTTTCTGGACGAAAATTTTGGAAAAAAAATGTTCGAAAGTATATTGAAATGCATATCTATAAAAAAATAATTTAATTCTCGTCGCGATGGTATAATTTTTTCGCGTAACGATTAACGGTTTGCGAGGTATTTAATTTTAAAAAAAGGGTTAAAGTTTATTTTTTTGTTTTGATAAAAAAAATGAATGGCAAAAATTGGTTTATTATATATATATATATATATATATATATATATATATATATATATATATATATATATATATATATATATATATATATATATTAAACTTTTGCCAGCTTACGAATGTTATTTATTTGGTGAGACTAAGGGCCAGTTTGGTTAAAGGGGTTTACATGGGTTTGAATTTAAAAAGTTAAATTTAAGTGTTTGGTTACATTTTTAAAATTTGGGTTTAGATATTAATCACAATTATAAAGGTGTGTGTTAAAGTTAGGAGTATGATGGGTTTTATAAAAAAGTAAGACGAGATGGTATCTCTTCCACATATTTTTTTTAACCCTCAAATATTAATATAAATAATTTTAAATTTATATTTTAATATATAATATATTTTTAAATATTATTTTCTTTCTCTTAACTTAAATCTAAATCAAAATCCTTAACCAAAATAAAATTCAAATTCAAATCCAAATCATACAAACCAAACGGCCCTAAACTCCTGGTCGAAAACGACCATGCCGAAAAAAAAAAAAAAAAAAAAAAAAAAAAATGTGTAAAGTGACGTGTCTTCGTCTTGACCAGTAAAAGAAACACTAGTTGGTTGGTCGGACATCCTCAAAACCAAAGTCAAGTAACAGAACCAGAACTAGAATCACAAAGAAGACAATGAATCAAATGAAAGCAATCCATGACTTAACTCCACTGACCACCACTACACCCTTCCCTAAAAACACAACAAAAATAATACCCTTTACATTCCTTGTCAAAATAAACCATAAAACACCAACCTTAAAAAACACTAGCAGGTTGTTGCTAAAAACAAGCATAAAAAGTACAACGAGTTCAATAGAAGCAGTGTCTGGAGGAGGGAAGATGGTGGTTGAATTAGTTGGGACATTTAATGAACTGACTGATAGGATTAAGATTAAGAATAATATAGATGCATTGTCTGGATCTGCTTCTGATTTGTTATTTAAGACACTTAAGCTTTGTTTGCCTATTTTGCAATCTCTTCCTGTTGGCCGTGATGGTCGTTCGCCTCTTTCGCGTGCTCTTTCCATTGCTTTGCTTTTAGCTGATCTTCAGGTACTCTTCCCCTCTGTTTCAGTACACTTGCAAAATGCCAACATTTTTCTTTTTATAGAAAGTTATGATTGCTAGATTAGTAATCTCACTGTCTGTCTCAAACTAAGTGTCTAATTTACTGTTTTACAGAAAGATTTACTGTAAAAACAAATAAAGACGACATTTGATTGGTAAAGAGTGTAATAGTATACTGTAATCGCACTTTTATCAAAGTGTTTCATTTCTAAACCAGGCACTTATTTTGGGCCAAAGTGCGTATCATGGAGTATTTGATTTAGTTTGGGGGAAAGTCACAAGTATAGGCAAATTGGCATTTGTTTGCAGAAAAAAGGACCAAATCTACTGATATCCGTAAATGATTATGGATCGTGCGATAAGAGGTCTGGTGGAATCCCTTCTTTTCATGATTTTACCTAGTTTTTCGCCATTTTTACCTGCATTTTCTTAGAATTGCTTAAGAAATCTCGAAAATGCAGGCAAAGTTGTGAACATGCTTTCATAATCACAAAAAAGTAGGTAAATTTCCGAAAAATGTCAGAAGTCGTAAAATAAGGGATTGTGCAACATGTATATTTGCGTCTGTTTTTTTCTGCAAACACTCTGTCAATTTGTCTATATTGGTGATTTTCCCAATTTAATTTACTTTCGGTGTAACTATCTATGTGGAAGGATGTATTTTCTAAGATTAATTTTAGTGAATGTGAGCGTAGATGGATGCTCAAGTTATTTGTGCTGGTATTCTGATGGAAGTTGTTGAGGCAGGTGCCGTAACCATGTACCAAGTCAAGGATCGTATTGGTATCACGACTGCTCATTTATTACACGAGACTTTTCGTGTCATCAACAACAACATTTCTTCTAATATTGACGATGATGAAACTGTTTCCGCCTTTAGGAAATTTTGTCTTACATACTACGATGTCAGAGCGTTGATTCTTCATCTTGCTCTTAAGCTTGATATGATGAGGCATTTAGAGTACCTCCCAAGATATCAGCAACAAATGGTATCTCTTGAGGTTATGAAAATACATGCTCCTTTAGCACATGCCGTCGGGACTAATTCTTTATCTCTAGAACTCGAGGATCTCTCTTTTCAATACTTGTTTCCTTACTCTTATCTTTATGTGAATACATGGTTAAGGAGTCATGAGACAGGGATAATAGATGATCTCAAGGAACAGCTGCTTCAGTTGTTGAATTCAGATCCTATTTTAACCCAAATGGTGGATGAAATCACAGTTGAGGGTCGTTATAAAAGTCATTATAGCACTATGAAGAAGTTACTAAGAGACGGGCGTAAGCCTGAGGAGGTTAACGATATCCTAGGTTTGCGAGTCATATTAAAGACATCCAATGATGATTGTCAGTCTGAGAAAGCATGTTACAGGGTGCGCTCAATCATCCAATCTTTGTGGAAGGAGGTGCCAAATAGATCTAAAGATTATATAGCGAGGCCTAAAGCTAATGGTTACAAGAGTTTACACATGGCAGTTGATGTGAGTGGTAGTGGTAGGACTAGACCTTTAATGGAGATACAGATAAGGACAGCAGAGATGAATATGTTGGCATCAGATGGAACAGCTTCCCATGCATGTTACAAAGCTGGACTTACCAATCCCGAACAAGTAATTTCTTTGACTTTTAACCCATTTACTGGTTTATATATCTAAAAACTTATCTAATAGAATAAACGGGTCAAATGAGTTCGAACGGGTTGAAGCCAAAGTGAATTATGAACGGGTCAAATATGATACAGCCACCTAGGTTATGTTAGTTGATACATTAATCTATTATAGCCGCAATATCATTTTTATAATCATATCTTAACAAACAAATTATTTAGATAACTAATATGTGGACAAAGTGTTTCAATGCATACAACCGAGTTCAACTAGTACCCAAAACGTTATCTGTTGTGACCCGTTGCCTATATTCCCACATTGTGCAGAATTATGATAGTCGGTTTTGTACTTATAATAACTTGTAATATATGTACAGGCAAAGAGGATCAAGGCTATAATGATTGCTGCTGCGGAGTATGCTGCACTACGGCTAAATGATTTTACTTCAACAAACCCGAAAGGTAATAATGGGAGTGATAGCAGCAGGGATCGTATATTCCGTCTCCTTGACAAGAATGGAGATGGTAAGATTAGCATTGAGGAGCTGACGGAAGTGATGATTGAGCTTGGTGCACAAGGAGACGATGCTCGTGAGATGATGCAGCTACTTGATGCTAACAGTGATGGTTCTCTCAGCTCTGATGAATTTGACATGTTCCAGAAGCAGGTAATATATGTCATTCAATCTCCAACTATTTAGTCTTTTTTTGACAAAGTTATATTATCTAAAGGTAATGGCATGGGTAACAAGTCGAAACGAGTCATTTCTCTAGATGTCTAAATTGGTATGTGGTGCTGCATTGTTCAGGTTGAAGTAATGCGTGGTTTAGAAGATAGGGACGATGAATACAAGAGCTTGTTAAATGAGAAGCTACAAGGGGAAGGGGGACAAGATGGCAGTGGTCTGATTCAGGTGTACAGGAAAGAGCTTGAAGATAGGCTTTCCATAAGTTAGCCTATAATTTTTTCGGAACCAATAAATCCGAACCTTAAATATGTGTCAATTGGTATATAATCATGATTGTATTTCTTGTACAATGACACAAGAGAACCACATAATTTAGTGATATGTATATACTATGCGAACATCAGGTTATGAGTTGAAAGTCATGAATTAGCTCTCCATTCCTTGTACAGTGACACAAAACAAACAGACAATATCTTGATTCATGTATTGTTATCAAAAACTAATACAAAAAGGTCTTTTATGCAAGGAACAACTATCGTAACTCTCTTATCCCTTTGATATTGTTGCTGATAGTCAGAAAGCATGTATTTTGGTTCAGTGTTGTGAGAAATTTTATTTCAAGAATTTTCAAAATACTTTTAGGAAATCAGACCCAAACAAACAGACACACGAAAGATAGCAACGATATCACCTGTAGAAAGGAAATGGTTATAATATTGATCAAGAACTCGGTATAAGGTTTATGATTAATAGGTATACATTCCACCATGTAAGCATGTTACATGTATGCACTAACATTTCTGAACAAGTATTATCATATTTTTGGTGATATTTTGCTTGACAAGATTTTTTATTTGCCAATGTTTGAATGCCTAGCAAATTATAAATGTATGGGGCTAGCATGTGAGAAAACAGTACGCGGAAATTTTCATTGGATGTCGGTTGTTTAAACAGGATAGCTTATTATTTATTTAAGTCTCCAGATATGCTATTAAAACAACTATTCATTTTCTTTTCCTGTCCACGTAAAACAACTTCAACCTAAACTTTAAGTTCTTACGGACATGGTACCATTCATTACATTACAGTATTTGTTATGCAACCCTACATTTACCATAGGGGTCGTATGTGCAACAAAGTGTAGCAATTTAACAGCTTAGTTGCATATCATGGCTAGACGTTTACGTGTTATTAAGAGCTGTGGATGCTCAAAAAATGAATATTTTACTTGATAGCATAAGTGCCACACAAATTTATGCTAGAGAATGTGACCCAGCGTTTAGTTTAGTGCAGCAAAAGTCCCACTAGATTCACACTGAGGTCATGAAGACATGAAAATAAGCACTACTGGAATCTCTTATCTTTCTAGTTCCTAACATACAAATGAATGCTAATTTCATAGAGTTACTTCTTTTTCAACTATTCCTATAATCGTATGGGTAGAATGCGTCTCAGGATAAACTAGTTGGTGTAGTTATGTTCTCATAAAGAAACAATAATGAGCTCGAACTAACCAATGTCTTCAAAAGATGCAGAGACAGATAAACAACCCCCTCCTGTTGAAGTCATTGGGGGTGAACAAGAGAAGATCAGGTTACACTACAACAAGAATAAATTAATTAAAGTTGAGATGATCCATAAATGATACAATGGTAATATTTAGGAGATATTGTAACATATGTATATATATACTAGATAACTTAGGGAAGCTACACATGTATAAACGAAATTTCTTGTATGTTGCATGGATACTACAAGTGATCAAATCCATCATCTGCAACCCTTCAACAGATATGAAGAAGGGCTTGATAAACTTGAACCTGTTACATGTCTTGCAGTTTCTGCCGATCCTTTTGCAGGACTTCCACATTCGCTGAAGTCCAGCACCCGTCTCTCTGTCTGAGAAGGTTCAAAAACATAAATGCGTTAAGAAAATAGAAACCTGCATCTCAAGTGTACCAAACATATACTGTATATTTTAATTGCTAACATCATCCATGCCCTCCTGACATTAAAATACACCTGATTTCATGGAATGCAGTTGGATCAAAAACCAAATTCTGTTCTTTTGAAATTATGGCAGCCCATGTTCGAATTAAAAAGGCTTGAAATGAGTCCAATAGCTCGTAAAAAGATACCATTGATTTTGGCAAACAAAAATATGGGTTTCTTTTATATGGCCAATATTGCAACTTGTGTAGAGACTGTTCAAGGGGTGTTTGTACTTGTGGAATATGGCCCGCGTAACAATGATTCAGTTAATTAGGAGCTTGGTATTTTCTGGCAGAATCATATATCTAATCGAGCCCACAAAACTTGAAATCCTGCTTAAACACTATGGGTCCTCCGGCTTGTGGGTCAATTCCTGACGCGATTGATATTCAAAGCCTAGAATGATATAAATAAACAAACCGTACAAACTGGTAGTATCTAGTACCAAATCATAGTAGGGTTTTTTTTTTTTTTTGGTTGAAGGGTTGTAACCTGGTAAATGTATTACTCCAAAAAACAGTTAAGTACATAGGATGTGGGTGAGTCCCACATCTCAGCCCGCTACATAGGCAAACTACATCACAATGAAATCAACCAACGAAGTGTTTCTTTGGTTGTTTTCATTGTGATGTAGTTTGCCCATGTAACAGGCTGCGCTGTGGGACTCACCCACATCCTATGTACTTAACTATTTTTTGGAGTAATACAATTACCAGGTTAAATATTGGATATTACTTGCTTATTTCCATATTTCCTTTAATATGGAAAACGTTGATTTGATGAAACTATAGTTAGATTCAGAAGCTTTTGCATTGGAACCTTAAAAAAATATGAAACAGCATTATCCACATGTGAAGAAAACATACCACGAGATTTGATTCTTGGGAAGTCCTTTCTGCATATCTCTTGTTTACTAAGGAATCAGGAGTTTCATCGCCCAAGACCTCCTGGGCAGTGGCATATGCGGTGGCAGTATGCTCACTTAACCGTCTCATTAACCCAAGAGCATCACAGCTTCTTTCCCTTGGGCTCACATAGTAACCAATATCCTGCGCATACAAAAAATGATCAAATCAAACACCACATAATGAATAAATGAAGCTTTATTTACAAAAGTAGAATAATACAATTAACCCTACATCAATTGTTATTTCTGTATCAACCCTTGGACCAGGCATAAATGAGAACCACGGGGATTTCCATGCAGAAGGAGATTCAAAACTTCTCTTGAAAGGTGTTTCACCAAATCTAGGAAACAGAAAATAAATCTTATATATATTAGCAAAAAAACATCAAATTACATCAACAACATTGTGAGATTGGTAAAACTCTTACATGCCAAGGGAGGTTTCGATACAAGTATCACTGTCAGCATTAATGTGTGAGGATGATGATGCAACAAGGAAACTTCCAGACTTGTTGCCGATTATGGTTCGAGGGCTAACAATGGATTCACATGGATTTGAGCCATTGGGCGGTGATTCTGATTTGTTGGTGGTGACTTGATCCGACAGAACTTGTAAGCATTTGGAGCTCTTTTCTCCAGAATTTGGACCCTTGGAGGGTGTTTCTGGTTTCTTGGTGATTTTATCAGGGGAAAAGAATGACAAATTATCCATGTTTCGTTCTGTAAGAATTTCTGTTGAAACTCGTACCTGACATTTCTGAAAGAATAATGCTGTTATTCCACAAACTTCTGACCATAATAAAAACTGTGAAAAAGTTAATTCATCAAAATGGACTTACTTTTAGCATTGTGCCGTCTACACCTTCATTTTCTATCCCTTGGACAGCATCAGGAGCAGGATTAATGTTTTCTTTATCTTCCAAAAATTGCCCAGAGTCACTCGATGATGGTGAATGTTTTTCATCATCAAACATAACTACCTCTAATCTAGAGAAGTCTTTGGCCAAGTTGGAGAAAGAGGACCGTTCTAACTTCTTTTCACATCTTTTATCAGACAAGGGTGAGAAGGCTGAGGGTGAGCACAAATCACGATTCCTCTTCTTATTTAAGATTGATGGTGTGCTTGTGAAACTTTTGGCAGCATTTTTCAGGACAGCCTCTGGGCTGTCAGCTCGTGAAGGCGAGTCCCACAGTCTGTAAGGGCTAAAACAATTCATAGATGACATCATCAGCTTGCGTATACCAAGAGGACTATATTCATGCTGCATATCACTACTGCCACTGTATTGCGCTAGATCACAGCTAAAGAACGGAATGTCCAAGCTTGGGAAACGAGGAGGGTCATAAGATAAAACTCCTTGATCTTTATCATTATCATCATTATCTTGCTGCTTCTGCTGCTCTTGGGTTTGTAAAACATCAACTGTTTTCATATCATTTACTTGTGGCAAACTAAGAGCATCTGTAGGTACTACTACCTCCATGGAATCATTAACTTGTTCGTTTTGATTTTGCGACCCCACAGTGTTTTCTTGACCATCGTATAAATTAGAGGTATTACTAGAATCATTGAAGGCACTGTCTAAAGGCATGTACATCGACTGATAACATGAATTTAGCAGCAAATCTGAATAATATGATTGTGAATTCAGATTATTACTACTAGCAGAAGCACCATCATTGGGAACTAATTCTGAAGATCCGTCAACTTGGTTGCTGCTATTGTACAATTCTTGAGACGATATCAACATATGCTCATCTGTCATATCACAACCACCAACAGCAACCATGTTGCCTCCTGAACTAAGAATTGGTTCACCAACATCTATACAGCTGATGAAATCTGGTTCCTCCTTGCTTATGTCTTGTGAATGCAACTCATTAGAAATATGCCAATCTCTTTCTTCTGTTACCCAGTCATGTGAGAAACCGCTTTCAGGTAGGTGGTGGTGGGATTCTTCATTTTTGGGATATACAGAAATTGCATTTCCCACACCTTGACTGCATTCTGAAATATCTTCCGCCTCTAAAACGTCTCCACTACCCTGTTGCACCCATGATGAAGTTGAAGGAGTTGATTGATGATTCGTTAGGCTGACTTGAGGTAAAAGTTGGGAATGTGCAAGCCCTCCATTTTGCAAGTAGTTGTCCAATTTCTTCTTTACTGAGCTGTTCCAATGATTCTTAATAGCATTGTCCGAACTGCGATGAGAATCACATACCAACGACATGTTACTAACCACAAAAGTTAAAACATACACATAAATTTTATGTAAAACTATGGGTATCATAGATTAGTAAAGCGTATTTGTCAATGGAGGTAGCAATTTCAACCAATCCAGTTAGCTAAAATGAAAACAGGTCAGATGGGTTTAAAGTGTAATCTAAATGCATGCAACCTATTATTAAGCGTAAGCATACCGGCCAGGTAAGAATTTTGTTAACTCCGCCCATTTGTTTCCATAAACTTGATGTGCTTGAATCAATGCTAATTCTTCTTCATGACTCCAAGCCTCCTTGTTAATGTTAGGATTCAGATGATTATGCCACCTGAAACATATCACTCACCGAGATTAATATCTAAAACCACGTGGGTTGGAAAAACCAGCATACGAAAGAGTAATAGATTTGTACTTCAAAGCAGCATCCGTTCTTGCATAATATCTAAAACATAAATAACAGTTTTCGACGTCAATGACCAAATAAATCTTACCTCTCACGACACTGTTTACCAATGCGGCCAGGTAGATGGTTGGCAATGGTTGACCATTTCTTGGCTCCATATTGCTCAACTAGACGAATTATTATATCATCCTCCTGAGTATGTTTTAAAGTGTTAGGAAAGATTAATATACATTGAACACAAAAGTACCCATTAATCATCAGAAAGTCAGAGATTCAGTAATGTAATATAAACTTTAGCCAATATGACAAAGGTAAAATACTTATTCACGCAACAATATTTCACTTTTTTACCAATTAATCCAGGTAAGTTATTTGTTACCTGTTTATGCAACAACCTTTCATATTTATACCTATTTTTGCAAGATATAAGGCTACTGCTCAATTTCCGCCAAGGCTTATGTTACTGCTTTTTTTGGCTTCCTTAACCACTACTGGCCCTGTAACTAAGATAATCCTATTTTGCAATCACAATTGTGTCTTTTTTTCTCTAATCAACTAAAGTTACAGAAACTTTAGTACGACCAGTTTAAAGTTATTATAGCAGACATCTTGGTTCATTTTGCAACTCCCAATTATTATCTTCCTCGAATATTATGAGTTAAGCCATAAGAAGCCATATGTAACTTAAGACAACATTACCTTACCAAATATCAATGTTTTACAGATCAAAAAATGAAACCAAAATCAAATGAAATATATAGACTTTGACAAGCAAAATTCAAACTAAATTAAAAACTTTTTGTAGAAAATAATGATTTTGTAGGTTGAGGTAACTTTTATCCAACCCTCTTGTAACAATTGATCGGTAATCATAAATCTCAGACAAATTGATATAAAGTTATTTCACTGTTGCATAAATAAGTCATTCGCCCATTTCACGAAAACACAAATCCCTTTATTGAATAACGAACCTCTTTAGACCAAGGACCTTTAACAAGATCAGGGTTCAAAACTTTCTGCCATCGATGCAAGCACTGAACATCAGTCCGGTCCTTAAAACACTCAGCTGAAACAACAACCACACATCAAAAAAACCATCACTTTCCGCCATAAAATCAATCAAAAAGATAAATCAACTCTTAAAAACATAAAACGAGCCGTAAGATAATAAAAAGTACCAATCTTTTTCCAATTCTTGCCATTAAACTGCTTAACAGCTTGACACAGTATCTCATCCTCTTGCGCAGACCACTGTCCTTTCGTCGAACGCCTCGTCGGTCCCGTTGTCCTCCTATAAAACAACAAAAACCCTTTTTATCAATCAAGAAAATCAATCAATTCATTAAATTTAATCAATCGGAAAAGAAAAAAACATACCCATTTAGAATCGGCATCTTATCTCGTCTTTTAGTCAGTAAAACATCAGACATAGCTGAGTTTTACCATCCCAAAAAAACCCAAATAATAAATAAATCAATCAATCAGATGATGAACAAGATCCAAAAGGGTATCTGAAAATATAAGGTTTATTGGATAATAGATCTGTGATCGAAACACACAGTTGAAAGGGTTTTGTGTGTGAGAGAGAAAGTGAAAGTGAAAGAGGTGAAGAGAAGAGGAAAAGAGGAGAGAGAGCAAACGGTCATGGAAATTCAAATTTGTATTGAGGGGAGGGGGAGTAAAAGCAACTAAACCTACTATTCTTTTTTCTGATTTTATTTTTTATTTTATTTTTTATGTTGTGGAAGGTGCTAATTTGAAAATTATTTTACTAACTTCAATCTATTCAACTCGTTGTCTCAAAATAAAAAGAGTTAATTTCATAAATGGTCCATGTGCTGTCAGATTTAACGGATATCAGTGGCGGAGCCAGATATTCTAGATAAAGGGGGCAACATACGATAAAAATGATTTTTAGTATAATTTAAACGAATCGGGTCGGGTTTAGTTAACGCCAACAAAAGTCCTCTCTTCATGCATATAACATTAACTAGTAAACTTTGAATTTTACCGAGTTTTAAACTCCTAAATTCCTAAATTACATTAAACATTATATAAGTAACATGTCAAAAATATGCATAGTGAATTAGTGATAACAATACAAACTTTTGTCACTAGAAGACAAAGAAGATAAAAAAACTATATTAAGAGGCATAAAATATTATTAAATACTACTCCATTAAATTGGTATTATAATTACTGCCATATTCAATAATGCAATACCATGTCCCCACTCCCCACTATCCATTTGTCCCACTTTCCCATAATAACCTTTCTTCTTCAATACTTTCCGATGAACCAGTCTACCGGAAATATATTTGCATTAAAAAAAACATCATCATTTTTAGGAACCTACGAGATTGTAGAGGGCACTCGGGTTATTTTCATGAGGGCACCACACATTTTTTCTAGTAATTTGACTTTTTTTCCTACATAATTTGTGTGTCCGCAAAACTTTCGTTGGGGGCACCGCCCCCCGCTACTATAGACATGGCTCCGCCCCTGACGGATATGGTTTTTTTACTTTTTTTAACGGAGCTTCTCCCTTTTGTTGCGACCAATAACGGGTTTGGTCTCTTGACCAAATTTTCCGTTTGTTTGACCGTTAAACTAAGAGGAAATAACATAAATACCCTTAAAAGTAAGGTTCCTGTGATTTGTGGTGTATAACGAATTTAGTCCATAATTTTTTCATTACATGTTCGTTTGTTTCATACGTTTTTGTCCGTTTTTATACGTTTTTTCATTCGTTTTTCTTACATTTATGTACGTTTTCGTCCGTTTTTACATGTTTTCATCCATTTTTCTTATGTTTTTAACGTATTATACGTTTCGTACATTTTTATATGTTTTCATCCGTTTTTATACGTTTTCATCCGTTTCTATACGCTTTTGTTCGTTTTTATACATTTTCGTCCGCTTTTAGACGTTTTCGTCTAATTTTATACGCTTTTGTCCGTTTTTCTTATGTTTTCATCCGTTTTTATACGCTTTCGTCCGTTTTCTTATGTTTTCATCTGTTTTTATATGTTTTCGTCCGTTTATATACGTTTTCATCCGTTTTTACATGCTTTCGTCCGTTTTTCTTCTATTTTCATTTGTTTTTATATGTTTTCGTCCATTTTTATACGTTTTCGTCTGTTTTCTTACCTTTTATACATTTTCATCCGTTTTTATACGTTTTCATCCGTTTGTATACGTTTTTGTTCGTTTTTATACGTTTTCGTCCGCTTTTAGACGTTTTCGTCTGTTTTATACATTTTTATTCATTTTTCTTACATTTTTGTCCGTGTTTTATACTTTCAGGTTAAAATTTCACGAGCCTAGATGTAAAACATCATTCCGGACAACTTTCATATTTTACACTTTTTATCATTCGAAGCAGATTTGGGTCAAAATCATGATTTAAAATTGTTACAGAACCATTTTTTATCAAATGTCAAGTTTTCTTTTTAGTATACTTACCTAATCACAACTTTTTATCTACAAACGAATGAAAACCCGTAAAAACAGATGAAAACGTAAGAAAAATGGATGAAAACGTAAAAAACGAAGTAAAACATAAAAAAACTGACGAAAATATAAAAATTAGACGAAAAAAAAAAACAGACGAACACGTAAAAAAACAGGGTGAAACATAAAAAACGGTCGAAAACATAAAAATACAGACGAAAACGTATAGAAACAGATGAAAACATATAATAACGGACTAAAACATATAAAAACGTATGAAAACGGATGAAAACGAATAAAAACCTATGGAAACGAACGAAAACGTATAAAACGAACGAAAATTCACAAAAACGTACAATAATATAAGAAAAAAGGAAGAAAATGTAAAAAAATATGGACGAAAACGGATAAAAACGTAAGAAGACGAACGAAAACGTAACAAAAAAATTTAGAGAATAAATTCATTATACCCCACAAACCACAGAGACCTTACTTTTAAGGGTATTTATGTCATTTCTGTAAGTTTGACAGTCAAACTAATGGAATTATTGGTCAAGGGACCAAACCTGTATGGGTCGCAACCACAGGGAGAGGATCTGTTAAAATAAGTAAAGGGACTATATCCGTTAAATCTTACAGACCACAGAGACCGTTTATGAAATTAACTCAAATAAAAAACTTTGGTAATTTCATCTTATCTTACTATCTAATAATGCACAAAGGTCTACTAAAATTAGAAACTTTTAAAATTCAGCAATTCAAGTTATAAAACTAAAAGTACAAGTAAATAAAATATATTTTCTAACATTAAATACAATTACAAGTTTCTTAAGCTAAAAGTACAAATAATTTAGCATTGCTTATTATAGTAAGAAATACAATTAAAATACAATTAATGTGGTTAAGATATTTAATTTAGTCAATTAACTAACTGATCAATAAATACAATTAATACAGTTATTAAAACACCATTTACATAAGAAATACAACTTAACAATCATATTATACAACCAACTCAAACACAATTATTAAATATCATTAATACAAATAATAAAGCACATTATACAAATATTCAAATCCGAATGGGCAACGGGCCAAAAGGGCTTGAGCCCGAGCAGGCACAGGATAAACGAAATTCTTGATATCCGTAAATTTAAATTGTCAAAAATAACATAATAAACTAAAATACATGATTCACCGGAAAATTTTATGTAAGGGTACTCGCCGCTGCAACGCACGGGTACCCTGCTAATTATCTAATAAAGCATAAAGGCCTTCTATAGATAAAATTACTTAAAATTCAGCATTACAAGTTTTTAAGCTAAAAGTACAACTAACGAAAACACATTTTCTAACATTAAATATAATTACAAATTATTAACCTAAAAGTACAACTAATTAAAACATTTTCTAATATTAAATACAATCTTTAAATAAAAATACTTAAAATTCGGTATTACAAGTTCTTAAGCTAAAAGTACAACTCATTAAAACACATTTAAATATAAATACTATTAATGTGGTCAAGATATTTAATGTAATCAATTAATTAACTAGTCAATAAATACTACTAATACAACTATTAAAACACCATTAAATTATCAAGCATATTGTACAACCAACTTAAACACAATTTTTGCATTAAATGTTACTAATACAAATAACAAAGCACATTATACAACTATTCAAGCCTGAACGGGGAAAGAGCCGAACAGGCTCGAGCCCTAACGGGCACGAGCCAAACGGGCT
>JARVZY010006121.1:0-27362 GCA_030686995.1 Artemisia argyi
AAACTAACTTTGTCGTTTTTAGTTTCGTGCGCTGTAGCAGGAACTACTGAAGAAATATTACTCACAATATTATCATCACGCTCCATAAGAGCTTCATCTTTGTTCTCTGCAGATTCATCTGCCTGTCTTGCAGATTCATCTTTGCTTTTTTCCGATTTATCTTTGTTTTTAGCAGATTCATCTTTGCTTCTCGCGGCAGACTTCTTAGCCTTTTTTTTCCTCCGAGGAAGCTTCACTTCAGGTTCCTGTTTCCTTGATGATTCCTTATCTTCTTTAAGGTTATCAATCAGATCACCTGCAGATTCTTGAACTGTAGACCCTAAATCTTTTTCAGACATATCAGCAGCATCCTTAAGTAGTGTATGAAGCGTTTTGATCAAAGATGTCGACAACACTTCCTTTTCAGCTGTTTTATCTTTTTCAGAATCATCGAGTTCACAATCAGAAGTTCCTACATGAAAGTTAAATTAATGTTAAAGAATCAACTTACATTTCTCAGGATATACAAATTTATTATCTGGATAATATTATTTTACCTAACAGTTACATATTTTAAACAATTGTTGTAGCCTGGTACATATACAAAACAGAGATGCTATGAAGGTTATAGGTGCATAAAGGTATTCTATTTACTTACTCATCGACGAAGACGGGATTTCATTCCCCATAACTCTTTCTTTGACCAATTCATTCTCTTTCTCCTTCTGAGATATTTCAGACGGTATTTCTTGCTGAATATTTTCTTCGAGAGTCATTAAAACAGCAGGCACAGTTTCACTGGCTTCTGAGTTATTTTGAACAAACGCAGATTCGCCTTTCTCCTTCTGAGATATTTCAGACGGTGACTCTTGCTCAGTATTTTTTTCCAAAACCATGAAAACATCAGGCACAATGATTTCACTGGCTTCTGTGTTATTTTGAACATGTGTCTCAGCTCCAACGTTTTCAATGCTAGAAGAAACAACAGTGGCTTCTTGATCCAAACCAGAACACTTTTCGCCTTTGTTAAGCTTTGTACTTTCATCATTCAAATCTTGTATATTGTTTTCCATGGAATTTTCATTGTTGGTTCTGATATTTTCACCGCCCAGATCTTCAGAAGCTTTGACACTGGCTTCTATCTCTTCAGTCTTACGTTTCTTTTCCACAGAAGGTCCAGACCCTGAAGCATTCTCTACTAAACTCTCAGATTGCACAAGTGTTCTTTTTTTGGAATTTATCGCGTTAACAAACGCCCTATCTTCCTCATTATTTTTCAGATAATCTTTGTCAGAATTACCAGTTGTAAACTGATTGACACTAGAAACTACATGATTCACAATTGGTACAACCGTGAGATGTGTCGATGGTGACCCCTGATCAACTGAGCGGTTATCTGTTGCACAAGGCAAGGCTAGTTGATCCCCAACCTTATAATTATCAACTTGTTGAATACAAACATCTTGCGCTAAGCGAGAAGCATCCACTGAGAGGAACCAATTGTCTTTAACAGTAGCAAACGCACTCTTAACAAACATCGAGTCAGGCAAGTGGTAAAAGCGTCCTCTCCGTTTTACCTACAACATTTTGAAAAAAGTAAAAATCAAAAGATTAACACTGTTTAACAATAACTAAAGAACAGAATACCTTCAGACTATCGATTTTAATATCCCCAATGGCAGGAAAGCATTGATGATGTTCCAACATTATTTTCCCTGCATAAAGAAACCATGATACTTTGTTTAGAAAAATGTACTCTCTGATGTTTACTTTCTTAATTGAACATGGTAATCATTTTATCCACACAAGACAGATGAAAGTGTTCCATCACTACACTGTCATACAATCAAAAAAACACTACAATGTATAGCCTATTTAAAAAGTTTATTTCGAGTATCAACCGGTACATGGATACATTTTGTTTATTATAAAGTCAAACCAATTTAAATGTTACTTGATATTTTAACTCTAACACTACTGAACAGCATTGGCATAGCTTAGCGACGTGTATAGCCTGAAATTCCTAACACTAATGTGATTCATTTAAGCCTGCACTTATAGCTTATCAAGTACAATATGCTCCTTATAAATGTGCCCACACATTGGCTACTAAGGACAGCTTGTTGTGTTTGATGATACAATAATCCCATAAGTGCTAGAATGAGCTAATCATTACAATATCACATACAGATGATAGATAAATTTTATATTATATCTGATATCGCTAAGAGCACTGGATGTGGTAATGCTGGTATTATCTAAAGGTTCCATGTCACTTAGAAAAACACTCAAACATTTTACCACTCAGCCGTAACACTTACAGAAACACATTACATTAGTTAAAACTAAAAATTCATAAATAAGAATGAAAATTACATCTAACTTGTACTATCTATCTACTTTGCAGATATATATATATATATATATATATATATATATATATATATATATATATATATATATATATATATATATATATATATATATATATATATATATATATATATTTTTAAAGGATAAAATATACAAATGTTTTCAAACTGTAAGGGCTAAAATGGTAAATACCAAGGTAGTTAAAAGCGAAAGCGACCTCAAAGCGACATGCCTTTCCCTAAAGCGAGAAGCGGCAAAAGCGAGCGCTTCAGTTAACCTTCTGCCCTTTGTACATATTATAGTGTCTAGTATGAAAACAATGATTAAATAAAAACATAATTATCTTAAAATCTTCATATTTAATATAAAAAAATAGTTAAAGCTTAAAGTCTACTATTTTATTCCGAATAATCATCTAAGTTCTCATTTCTTATTTCCCCATCGTTTCCGAGATCCACTATATCATCTTCATCTACAAAATCCTCGTCGGATTCATCATAGAGTGTCCTACCTGTAATTATTTATAATATTATACTAAAGGGTTAGTTTCGTAATTACGTAACCTAATTTAGAAGATTAGGGCCGGCTGTACAACTTCATTAGCTAAAAAATTAAAAACTAGCCGTTATACAAAAATGCGAGCGCTTTTCGGTCGCTTAACAACGCTTTTGCTCGCTTTAGTAAAACGCCTCGCTTATTTAGAATCAAAGCGCTTTAGGGCGCTTCGCTTCGCTTCTTCGCTTAAAGCTCGTTTTTCTCGCTTTTAACTACACTGGTAAATACCAAACAAACACCTTCCCAATTAAGGGTGTGTTTGTGTAAGTTTATGCTTAGTGTTTGGGTTAGCTCATATTTAAAACCCACTAAAAAGTACATAAACATCTAAAATTGTAGAGTAATTGTTATAATGAGTGTTTAAAAATCCTTTATTGTAACCGTGTGCGGCAGACCCAGGATCAAAAGTTACGTGGTTTATTTTGTGAAAAGTAAAGAAACTCGCAAACCCAAAATTTGGGACCACATTCATTTTTTTTTTTTTTTTTTTTTTTTAATGTTATATTATGCTTATATGGTTTTGGGCTTATTGTCACGAGTTGAATCCTAACAGCCTCAGTCCGAAGGAATCCTCGACGCGGCAACCTAGCTGGATTGATCTAGAATACTACATCTAAAATATCTAAGATACTTTGCTTAATATATCCTAGAATAATCTAGAAATAAGCTAAAGTATCTAGAATATTTATTAAGGAGAAATCTAGAATAAGCTACAAATGTCTTATGTAAAAATCTAAGATATTAGTATTAGAATATTCTAGAAGCTAATAAGCCCTTAGTATAAATAAGGGCTTATCCCCCCTCATTTGTGATCATCTATTTGTACTCCAAGTTCTCTAGTGCTAATATAAATCAAGTTCTCTTATAAATCTGCAAGTGTTCATCCCTAATAACTTCCATCACTTTTGGCTTACTTAGACGTTGAAATCGAGTCGCTAAGTGCCACACGGACATTGAGAATCAGTCACGTGACAAGTGGTATCAGAGCAAAGGTTTTTAGACCTAGATATACACCGTTGGAAGGAACACGATGGCAGAAATAGTCTCTGAAAAGAATCCAAGTGTCGGAATTGAAACACCAAATGAAGAAGAAATCCGAGGGCGTATTACTGAAAGAAAGAAGGATGCGTCAAAAAGAGACAAAGCAAGAAGTAAGTCTCGACCTCCTAAGCCACAACACGAGGAAAGTGCTTCAGGAGATAGTCTTGAAGAGCGCGTCGCAGTTGTAGAAGCCCATGTTTTTGAAATGAAAGAACAAATGGAATCTCTCCAGGAAGCTATCAAATTGATGACCGAAGAGAATGTCGAAGTAATCGAGGCAGCAAAAGCATTGATTCGAAATGTTAAAGACGAGGTCAAGAAGGAGACTGACAAGATGTCTGAAGACCTGTTAAGTGCTCGGAAATTCTTGGAAGACGAGGTCTTCAAGATGCACGAAAAGATAGACAATGTGGCAAAAGAATGTCAAACTCACCGAAAGAAGAGTAATGATGGAACTGCTTGTAGTAGCCAAGGTACGCCTTTCTCGCCCTTAAAAGTCCCTAAGCCGGAAATGTATAATGGTACCCGAAATGCTGCTTTAGTAGAAAACTTCTTGTTCGGACTCGAACAATATTTTGAAGCCATGGGAGTAGACGAGGATGCTACTAAAATTAGCAATGCCCCTGCTTTCTTGCGTGAATCTGCCCAATTATGGTGGAGACGAAAACATCATGAACGAGAAAAAGGCATATGTATCCTCAACACTTGGGAGCAGTTCAAGACCGAGCTTCGAAAACAGTTTGTCCCCCACAATGCTGATACCGAAGCCAAAGCCAAGCTAAGACGACTCCGCCACACAGGTACGATTTCTGACTACATAAAAGAGTTTACTACAATTTTGTTGGAAATTATGGATGTGCCAGACCAAGATGCCCTTTTCTACTTCAAAGACGGGTTAAAAGAATGGGCCCGAATTGAGATCGATAGAAGGAATGTAAAGACTCTAGACGAGGCCATTGCAGCGGCCGAATCAATCGTCGATTATTCTATTCGATCAAAGAGAACTCTAGCTGACGAGGTAGATATAGAGAAAGTCTTTCCAAAAAGATTTGACAATCAAAGGAACGGAGGCCGAGTCTCACCCAAGCGGCTAGAAGATCGAAAGAACGAGAGTCCGAAGCTTGAATGGCCATCTCAGAAAAGAGAAATGTCCAAACCCCCTCCGAAGCCATGCTTTATTTGTGGCGGGTCTCATTGGACAAGGGATTGCCCGAGTCGTAAAGCTATTAACGCCTTGGTTGCCGAAATGGGTTCGATAACAGAAGAACCACCACAAGAGGAACTAGGATCGATTAGACGCCTTGGAACGATAAAGGAAATACTAGCTAGACCCAACACCAAGGATCAAGGTTTACTCTTTGCAGAGTTGGTAGTAAATGATATGAAGACGTTGGGGCTCATTGACACTGGCGCTACTGATAACTTCTTGGACTCCAAAGAGGCTGAACGATTGGGCATAAGATACACTCCGGAGAAAGGGAAAATCAAGACCGTAAATTCAGAACCAACACCAATCCTTGGGACAACTAAGGTAAAAGTTCGTATCAATAAGTGGACTGACGAACTAACGTTTACGGTGGTGCCATTGGATGATTACAGGGTCGTGCTAGGCCTTGATTTCTTTGAAAAAGCCCGAGCTTTTCCTATGCCCGCAACAAAGACACTAGTCATCCTCGGTAATGAAGCATCCCAGGTCACAAACCTAAAGACGAGAAGTGAAATACAACCCTTATTATCGGTAATGCAATTTAAGAGGGCCAGCAAAGAAAAGGAATGCTTTTTGGCAGGCGTAAGAAAGTGCTTTATCGATGAAACAACACATAGAGCACCAAGACGATTTGAGAAAAAGAAAGGATGGCACAAAGGAAAGGATGACACACGAGCCCGCTTGAGTAATGCGGCAAAGCAAGTAAAGAATTGGATTGAAAAGAAGAAATTGGGAAATCCGCATCACGAAGAATTCTCAATGAAAGGGAAAGAGTCACCCGAGAAGAAGCCAAGATGGAAACGAGAAGATCTCCTAAAACGATTCGAATATCATTTTCGCCGCTATAAAGAAGAAAGCACGACGAGGACGTCGTGAATTTAAGTGGGGGAGGGTGTCACGAGTTGAATCCTAACAGCCTCAGTCCGAAGGAATCCTCGACGCGGCAACCTAGCTGGATTGATCTAGAATACTACATCTAAAATATCTAAGATACTTTGCTTAATATATCCTAGAATAATCTAGAAATAAGCTAAAGTATCTAGAATATTTATTAAGGAGAAATCTAGAATAAGCTACAAATGTCTTATGTAAAAATCTAAGATATTAGTATTAGAATATTCTAGAAGCTAATAAGCCCTTAGTATAAATAAGGGCTTATCCCCCCTCATTTGTGATCATCTATTTGTACTCCAAGTTCTCTAGTGCTAATATAAATCAAGTTCTCTTATAAATCTGCAAGTGTTCATCCCTAATAACTTCCATCACTTTTGGCTTACTTAGACGTTGAAATCGAGTCGCTAAGTGCCACACGGACATTGAGAATCAGTCACGTGACATTATGTTACAAAAAGTGAGCTTATGAAACATAAGCCCTAAACCAAATAAGCCATAAGCCGCCCATTGACCAGGTGCATATATAAAAAATATTATGCAAAACTAAAAAAAAAAAAAAAAAAAAAAAAAAATTATGAAAAATCGAGGTTTTTAACATAAATTAATCCGAGGCCGCAAAATGTCCTAAGACCCACCCTCTATAGCCACTTGCATTATCATATCATATCATACTATCTTATAAAGCATTTAGGACTTCTAATAAAAAAATTACTTAAAATTCAGAATTACAAGTTCTTAAGCTAAAAGTACAATAAATTAAAACACATTTTCTAACATTAAATACAATTACAAGTTTTTAAGCTAAAAGTATAACCAATTAAAACACATTAATTAAAACACATTTACTAACATTAATTAACTGTTCAATAAATACAATTACTGCAGTTATTAAAATACCTTACATAAGAAATACTACAAAATATCAATCATATTGTACAACCAACTTAATCACAATTACTGCATTAAATGTCGCTAATATAAATATTAAAGCATATTATACAAATATTCAAGCCCTCCAACGAGCACGGGCCAATGGGCTCGAGCCCGAACGGTTTACAACTCCTAGCTATCACTTTTGCCTTTTAATATCGTTAACATTTATTTTAGTGTACCCGCCGCTGCAACGCGCGGGTACCTTACTTTTAGTTATATAAGCGCATAGATAAACTTAAAAGAAAACATACTATAAAATGAAAAACAGTTAGGAAAATGAAAGGTTACTTTTAAGGTCGGAGACATAGTCGGAATGGGAGACGATCATGACGAAATGGGTGTCGAGATTCGTGTCGATGAACAAGCTGCTGTTGTCTGCATGTGCTTTTTTTTTTTTTTTTTTTTTTTTGGTGATTGTTTGTTTGGTTGTTAATGGGGAATTGTCATTTTTAAAGAAAGAGGGTTTAAGAGGTTGGTCAGGTGTGTAAAATTATGGAATGAAATGATTGGGAGATAAATGGGCTACAGTTGTGTGGTCATTTCAATACTTTTTAGTGTTTTCAAATATAAATAATCAGTGTTGTACGATTTGTTTAGAGTTAGTTTTAATGCGATTAGTTTTACATAATACGTAGTATTTTCATTGTTTAAAAAAAAGTTTTAATTTGTAATCGTATAAAAAAAAAGGAAATATAAGGTGGATGGCACTCACCTATTGTGACGGCTTTTTGGTTTTGCTTTGTGAACTTTTGTATGCCATTTTATTATTATTATTATTATTATTATTATTGATGACGTATAGTCTACATTCGGGTCACGAACCCGATTCATGAACATTACTAAAACCCAAGCCCATCACGAGTGGGCTATCATAATAATGATTTGGGCTACCACGCTAACGGTTTGGACTCACGAAAGCCCAAACCCAAATATATTATTTATGGTCTAGATAATGATCTTTTATTTATGGGATAAAGATCAATGACCGGATAAGCGTGATACGCCGAAGAGTAAGGAGCACGAAATCAACTAGATTTCGTGCCTATATAAAGAATGTCACGATTCTCATTAAGGCACTATCTAAAACCCTAACTCTTCAATACAACCCTAAAACCGATTAATTACTCTCACGCCGGAGGATAATCATGGGAGATAATCTCACGATAAGCCTAACGGTGTTTATTTGCTTTCTTAGTGCGCAGGTCTCAAGCATTAAGATCTAATTGGTACGAGAACAGGAACCCAAATAAGGAACGCCCAACTTTTGTATCAACAAGTGGCGCCATCCGTGGGACCTCACACTAAGAACTAGAATGACGAAGCATGGAAACACTAGCCAGCGGACTCCGCTATCAAAGAAAACGCATGGTGACTCTCAAAGGAAGAAACACCAAGGTGATTCGACCTCTAAGCAGGCCCTGGAACAACCAGTGCGCCTGATCACCAAGAATCAGGCCCAGGTATGATCTTCCCAACGGTAGAGTTGCCCACAGGGACTACCCAGGCCACTATGGCGGCCCCCAGCGCGGAAGATCTACATCGCACTCTCTTCACCACTCCCCACCAAGCGGTACCCATCGTGGATACCACTGAGCCGCCATGTGCGCCTATTCGAGACATGGGACCTAATGCGGAAACAGGTATCCTCGCAGTAGAAGAGAGCGCACCTGAACTAGTGCTAAGTAGTTTTGTGTCTCAAAACTACGAAACCCTAGCTGCCCTTATGCGAGAGGAAGCAAAGAGAAGGTCAAGCCAAAGCCTGCAAGCCCGGCTCAACTTTGGCACTGAATACGAAGCATCCCCACCACATTATCGTAAAGAGAGGCAGGAGAAGGAAAGCCACCGACATCCAGTATTTGCTAGGGTTGGAAGGAGAGCTGTGGACGATGAAACAGCTGATTCGCAATACTCGGAAGAGCACGCAGATGGAGGAAGTCGTACTAATGTCCACGACAGGCTTGGTGGCTGCAGGATCCAGGATAGACTTGGAAGGCAACGCTCTCCGAGTGATAGCCCTTCAAGGTCTAGCAGCAGGAGAGTTCATGATAGGCTGGGGCGACAGCCCTCCCCAAGTGAAAGCCCTTCAAGCTCAGACTCCGAGGAAAGTCGGCGCAAGCGCCGCAAAAGGGCCAACTCATCATCAAGTGACTCCTCGGACAACGAGGATAAGGAAACAGGACACTGGAAGTCCAGGAGAAGACATCGCGATGTGGAGGACGAAGATATGTCTCTTCCTTGGCGCCGCCAAAAGGTTGACGCATTCACGCGGCGCATCAGCGATTACTCAGATGATAAAAGAAGGCGCATGCCCGCCAATGTTAAAACATATGATAGGACGGGTGATCCTGATGACCACCTAAAAATTTTCGAATCAGCTGCTACTATCGAAAATTAGCCACAACCAATGTGGTGCCACATGTTTAACTCCACGTTGGTAGGGAATGCGCGAACCTGGTTTGGCAAGCTCCCACGAAGAAGCATAAACGGGTTTGAAGAGTTGCGAAAGGCATTCCGTTTGAATTTTACTCAAAGAAAGAAGTGCACCAAGAACCCTGTTGAACTTGCCAGAGTAAAACAGCGCCAAGGGGAATCAACAAGCGCTTATGTGGAGCGCTATAAGGATGAATGCATACACGTCAAGGCGTGCCCCGAAGTGCTAAAAATCTCGGGGTTCATGAATGGGATCAATAACGCAGAACTTATCAGGAGACTAAATGATAAGGTTCCCCAAACTTTTGATGAACTGATGAGGCGTACCAGGTCCTTTATCCAAGGGGAAGCAGCTGCTGCGGATAGCAAGAAAAGTTATTCAAATTATAGGTCACAAGAGCAGCCCAGGAGACAATCCAATGACCAAAATAACAACCGTAGCAATGGTTACCACAGTCAGGGAAGCGGAAGAGACAAGGACAAGTATACCCCACTAACAAAGACTCCAAGAGAGATATTTGTGACATAGGGGGTAAACTTCCCGAAACCTCCACCAATGCACACTCTGGAGGATCGGCGCGTAGGAAACGGGTACTGCGAATACCATGGACAAAAGGGCCATACCACCAACGAGTGCGTTCAATTACGCCAATTAATCGATAAATTGGTGAAATAAGGCAAAATGGACCACCTCATCGAGAACATCAATGAAGGAAAAGATAAACAGAATAATGGGGGAAAGAAAGAGACAATTAAGGATAAGACTGACACCATTTACATGATACAATCATGGCAGCGAAAGACAAAGCAAAAGGTCAGCCAAAAATTTTCCTCCGGTAACGAAATCTCTTTCCCCACTCTGGCTACGGACAACGCAGTAGTGGAACCGCTCACCATTGAGATACATACGGGGGGTCACGATATCCACCGCATGTATGTTGATGGAGGAGCGTCTGCAGATATCATGTATGAACACTGCTTTAAAAGGCTGCGACCTGAGATACGGAATCAGTTAATTCCGGCCACGACGTCGCTGACTGGTTTCACAGGAGAAAAGATATAGCCCATGGGGCAATTACGATTACTTGTGATCGTTGGAGATGAACAACACTCCACAGCAGCCTGGATGAACTTCATGGTAATCAGATCCCCTTCACCATACAACGACATCATTGGAAGACCAGGAATATCAGCTATGCGCGCAGTACTGTCTACAGCACATGGGATGCTCAAATTCCCAGTAGACGGAGGTATTGTTACCCTCTACAATACCACCGTGCCACCTCAGGAATGTAACACTGTGACGAGTGAAACGGAGAATATTCCAGAACAGCGCACACCCAGAGTGTCAAACCTGAAGGTCGCAATTCACCCCGACTACCCAGATCAAGAGGTATCAATTGGAGGGTCGTTGTCTGACAAAGGCAGAGCGGCTGTGTGCGCACTTTTGCAAAGGAATCTAGATATCTTTGCGTGGGAACCAAAGCACATGACTGGAGTGCCACGATCTATTACAGAGCACAAGCTAAAAATCTGATAAGGATATCCTCCAATAAGGCAGAAAAAGCATGGCCAGGCTCCAGAACGCGCAAAAGCTATCTTGGAAGAAGTACATAAGCTTGTAGACGTAGGCATCATGCGGGAGGTCTACTACCACGATTGGCTCTCCAATCCAGTGATGGTAAAAAAGAGCGATGGCAGCTGGAGGATGTGCGTTGATTTCACTGATCTCAACAAAGCATGTCCACAAGACTGCTATCCGCTACCAGAGATAGACTAGAAGATAGAGTCTCTATGCGGATACCCCTTTAAATGCTTCCTAGACGCGTATAAAGGGTACCATCAAATTCAGATGGCTAAAGAAGACGAGGAAACAACAGCCTTCCACACAAGCCAGGGTGTCTACTGCTACACAAAGATGCCCTTTGGCTTGAAGAACGCATGTGCAACCTATCAACGATTGGTAGACAATGCATTTGAAAAGCAAGTAGGCCGTAACCTGGAGGTTTATGTGGATGACCTCGTCATAAAGAGTCATACTGAAGAGGAGTTAGTACGCGACATTGAAGAAACATTCAAGACACTGGGCAGGATCAACATGAAGTTAAATCCCAAGAAGTGCACTTTTGGCGCGCCAGAAGGCCTGTTTCTCGGATATTTGATAGAGCCTGATGGCATCAAGCCATGCCCAGAAAAAACAAAGGCTGTCGTACAACTCCCCTCACCACGCACATTGAAGGAGGTCCAGTCATTGAATGGAAAATTAGCTGGGCTAAATCGATTCTTGTCTAAATCAGCGGATAAGTCACTTCCTCTCTTTAAAACACTCACGAAGTGTATAAAAAATGGAGATTTTCGTTTGACTGTGGAAGCGGAAGAAGCTATTCAACAGCTTAAGCAACATATAGCAGCGCTTCCCACACTTGTCGCACCCCAACCAGGGGAAGAATTGATCATGTACTTGTCTGCAACCCATGGAGCAGTAAGCGCGGTGCTATTGACAGATAGGAACTCCGTTCAAACACCAGTATACTTTGTCAGCAAAGCACTTAAGAAGACGGAGATTAACTATACCGCTATGGAAAAGTTGGTCCTAGCCTTAGTATTCGCAGCTAAAAGACTGCGCAGATACTTTCAAGCACACCCAATAGCAGTAATTACGGACCAACCTATCAAACATGTGATCTCTAAACCCGACGCATCGGGGCGGCTACAAAAATGGAGTGTGTTATTGAGCGAGCATAACATCTCTTAAAGACCACGCACTGCGATTAAAGGGCAGATACTAGCAGACTTCATCATTGAGAAACTAGTACTGATGCTCCACCCTCAGGAAACAAGGTAGAACTACAGGAACCATGGGTCCTATTCACGGACGGATCTTCGTGCGTGGATGGGTCAGGCGCAGGCCTTATCCTCACTAACCCGGAAGGAATGGAATTCACTTACGCACTGCGTTTTGAATTCACAGCCACGAACAACGAGGCAGAATATGAAGCCTTAATCGCTGGATTATGCATTGCAGCTAAAATGGGTGTACGCAACCTAGAAGCAAATGTCGATTCTCGATTGGTAGCCAATCATGTGTTGGGCGATTATGTGGCTAAAGAGGATAACATGGTCCAATACCTCGACAAGACCAAGTCCCTGATCCAAAGCTTTGACAGGTTCACCATCAAACAAGTTCCTAGAGGAGAAAACAAGAAAGCAGATGCACTAAGCAAAATTGCATCTACAAGCTTTGCGCACCTGTCAAAACAGGTGTTGGTGGAAACCTTGAAGAACAAATACATCTCAGAGATGGAGATATCCACGGTGATAGAAGAGCAGGATCCTACGTGGATGACACCTATCATCGAATTTATAAGCAAGGGTATATTACCTCAGAAGCAGAAGGACGCTCGAAGGATACGGCGCACAGCGCAACGATTCGAACTTCGAGATGGTATCCTATATAGGCGCTCATTTCTACAACCATGGCTGCGGTGCGTTGGACCTCTTCAAGCAGATTACGTACTCAGAGAGATCCACGCCGGTTCATGCAGTATGCACTCAGGACCACGGTCCGTCGTGGCACGAGCCTTGCGGTCAGGATACTACTGGCCCACTATGCACTGCGATGCACGCGACATGATAAAGAAATGCAGCAATTGCCAAGTTCACATACCCATCACGCGCCGACCACAACAAGAGCTAACGCCCATCACTTCACCATGGCCATTCTATAAATGGGGTATCGATATTGCAGGCCCCTTCCCTGACGCAGCAGGGGGTTAAAATTCCTCATTGTGGCCATAGATTACTTCACTAAGTGGATTGAGGCAAAAGCAGTAGCAACTATCACAGGCAACCAGGTAAAATGCTTTGTTTGGGACAACATCGTATGCCGCTTTAGACTACCTGGAGAAATTATTTCGGACAACGGAAAGCAATTCTGTGACAACCCGTTCAAAGACTGGTACGCACAGTTAAATATCACACAACACTTTGCATCAGTTAAGCACCCACAAACAAATGGTCTGGTCGAGCGCGGGAATCGCAGTCTGGGCGAAGGAATTAAAGCGCGCTTAGACAGACACAAAGGGAGATGGGTGGAGGAATTGTCACACGTCTTATGGGCGCACCGCACGACAATCAAGGTTAGCAATGGAGACACCCCCTTTGCTCTCGTATATGGAACAGAAGCTGTTATACCAGCTGAAATTGGGATGCCAACCATCCGTACTGCGGAGGTTAATGTTGCAAACAATGACGACGAGCGGCGCATAGACCTGGACCTATTAGAAGAAAGACGCGAACGCGCAGCTATACGTGAAGCAAAAGCCAAGTCAAAAATGAAAGGATACTATGATGCCAAAGTTCGAAGCACCTCATTCAGACCTGGCGACTTCGTGTATCGCGCTAATGATGCAAGCCACGCAGAAGATACAGGAAAACTTGGACCAAAGTGGGAAGGACCCTATGAGGTCATTGAAGCACTAGGACAAGGAGCGTACAAGCTGCGTGACATGGATGGCCGTGAGCTACAACGCACATGGAACATTTGCAATCTCAAGAGATGCAATATTTAGGAAAGGCTACGGCCCTGCGCACGGATACTCTTGCACCTTAGTGAGTGACCAATAAACATCCGTGTATTTACATTCTTGTTTTTGTCTAGACAAATGTTTTTTATTTTTTCTTTTCGAAAACTTGCAAGTATTAATAAAAATGTCGTGGTTTCTAGCTAACTCCACGACACATTTAACTTTATTGCTTACATTTTATTTATGTCTCAATATTGTTAATTTATACTTTGGCCTACATGGCGTGCATGCATTAAGACCCACGATGGCAGAAAGGATGAGTAAACCTAATAAATAACTCGTTGAGTAAGAGGGTTGCAAACCCATCAACATTGGATCACGTATCCTTGCTAAACACCTTACTATCAAGACGTTGAAGTAAGTTTAATGCGCATCCCACAAAGGATACGCAAACAATGCACACTGTGCACGTTTGGAAACTTAGGAGCCAAGACTCTTGGTTCCTTGACATGGTATTAGCAGCACGCTGCAAGTCAATCCATATACTTATGGATTTCTTTTCTTTATTCACATATATTTATTAAGTTATGGACTTAATACAATTTTTCTAAGTACGTTGTGGTCACATTTTGACTCTTGGAAAGTCTTTCACGAAAAGACAAATAATCTAAGTACAAATAAGATGATACAAACGTGCGTACATAAATCAATTTTATTAAACCACGAGTTTATACAAGTTATAACAAAAAGGGTAAATCTACAATCATCTAAATATTGCGAGTACGTTTATGCCCTGAACTACTAGCAGTAGACGCTGCATGCCCAGCCTCCTCAAGCCTTTTCAGTAGGCTACTATCTTCCTGCGATACTGTCGGGACGCTGATAGGAATCCCATCAGACCTAGGAAGATGCGCTGCACCAACACCGCACAAGATTGCCTTCCCTTTCACACCCTTCTTCCTTGCAAGCCTAGTAGCATGAGCTTCCAAGGACTCCTTCAAGGATACCTCTTTCTCCAAAGCGAAAGGGTTCAACATATCACGAGGGCGCGCAAAGACGGGTACTTGTAGCTGCGACGCATCCGGTTTCAAGAAGTAGTCAGGCTGAGCCTCCGCATCCTCTAGGATGTGCCTCCCCAGAGTTAACCCCTCCATAATTAAACTTATGGGGTAATCCTGGTCGCGCTCTAGTTGCGCGATACGCGGGAACTCGAACAACTTCATCTTCTCCATGGAAGCAACAAGCTCCGCATAAGCATCAACATTATAACCGGGCACCTCCGCGAGGGGCACTGTCAACATCTTGCCCTCGTGTAGCTCCTCCACAGCTTCAGCCTTGCCACGCGCCAAGGCACACTGCACAACATTCCCAAAGGCTTCCACAACCTCTTGGGACTCTAACGTGCCCATGGCAGCCAAGCGGAGACCATGACTGATCAGCCACCTACGAATAAAACAACACACGCATTACAAGACAAGTCACTTCAAGAAAGTTAAATGTGAAAAGTTATAAAAGAATCAAGTACCTGCGCTCAGCAACAACAGATACTAAGTGAGGGTACAACTCCTCATCATACTCGATGCTAAGCTTGTGCAGCTTACCCTCCTGTCATGCCAAGGCGTCCTCTACAGTCTTGCGAAACTCATCTAGTTGCGCAAAGTGTTTGCCCCTATTCTGCTCCAGGTACTTCAACCCCCATAAGCAGGAAGACTTGTACTGGTCAAACACATCACGCACATGTTTCAATTGGGCCAGCAATGATATCTTCTCATCAGCAAGATTCTTGGAATGCGCATTTGTTGACTCCACGGCAGCTTGAGCACTCACTAATTGCGCCTTCAGCGACGCAATCTCCTCATCCTTCTGCGCGCTGCTGATACCTTCATCAGCATACTGCGCCTGAAGCTGAGCGACCAATGTGGCCTGGCGCGCAGCAGCCACGCTCAACTCCTCTATCAGTGCCTCAGCAGACATCTCCTCACTAGCCTTGGGAGGCCCCGCCACCTGTGGCTGACTCACCTTAGAAGGCGAGGGCTCCATATGCGTTGCATCAACCCCTGCAGCTTCGTGACTACATACAAAGAGCAAGAAGTCAAGACATTATACTGAAGATACATAAAAAAAAAGAAAAGAAGAAAAAACATAACATTGTTACTCACTTGGGGGGAGACGTCTCAGTAGTATCCCGCGCAGTGACAGATTGTGACACATCTTCATCTGAGGACACATTCACAGTGATGACGTGGCGTCTTCGCTTGGAGGTACCCACTCCACCATCGCCAGACATCTTGCGCTTCAAACTCTGGCTCACCCCCTCCTGATCACTATCGACTTTCAGAATCCCTACACCATCTGAAGACTCAGTACGGGAAAGCTCTGGGGATTGGACCTCCTGTGATGGAACACTGCGCAAAGGGGTCGCCTCAACTACGGGTTGGGCGATGACAGCTGGTTCCTCCTGCGCATACTCCACGATGCGCCCTGCTGTGGCTTGCAAAATGGGTGTCTCACCCTCCCTCAATGGACGCACTCCCACAGTCACCTGAGCAGGCTTCGACAACCTCACCACACTGAACAAGTCCATCTCTGCACAACACGTAACAAACAACAAACCAAAGGGAGTTATTAAAGCTGCAATATAAAAGAACGCTTACACTACAGATGCGAAGGAAAGGAAGGACAAGCACCCACCCCCGCCGCTCTCATCCAAGAACGTTGTCACCTCGTCCGCGCCTTGGAAATAATTCCGACTAATCCCCATGTGCACCAAAAACTCCTCGGGGTAGGAGTTAATGGGGATGCGGTTAGCATTGATAGTCTCCGCGTCATCTACATTATACATCCCGGGGTCGGGCGCTCATCCTTTGGCAGCGTCCCCTGAGTATAGAACTCAAAGAGCCAGGGGAACACCGTATCATCCACCCAGAAGAATCTTTCCCTCCAACTCCTGAGGGCGTCTACCTTCTCAACGTAACATTGAAGGCGCCCTGCGCGCTTCGAAAAGGTCACCCACCCGTTTGACAATCTTGTGTGGTAAAACGAGCGGAAAAGATTGATGGTTGGGTTTATTCAAAATTAGTTATCTTCGCCGCACCTATACAGTGCAGCTGCGATATATGCAGACGGTAAAAATTGAGCACATCGCTCAAGAAAACGGATATGGGCACGCGCTGATTTGCAAACTCAAAAAAGCGCGTGTATAACCCTACCTTTCCCTCAGGGAAGTCCGCAATAGATGCGTCCGCCTCCGGTACTACCGGATGTAACGCAAGGGGAATGAAATAATCCAAGGTGAACTGACGTAGTTCATCCTCGTCCATCTCGGAGGTAAACTCATTCAATTGACGATCCATTTTTGAAATATACTTTGGTTAAAAAGCGCACGCGCTATTACCTAAATATTAGGTTTCTTAATTGGTGTTTGATAATTCTCAAAATGGAGGAAATGGCGTTTTTACTGTGATAATCACAGTGAAAATGGGGAACCCTTTATATAGGGTTACCCCTAGTCTCGGATGGGTGCCATGTGGATCCCACTAACCCTAATCGTGTGGTTGGAATACCAACAGGTACACCACTTTTCCTGACTTTTGAGGCACACGTGTGACTCGTTTATACCACATACACCGTATGTTATTTTTGGCTGGAAATACTTGGAGCTTTCCCACCACGCTTACCGCAATCATTGATTAGTCTAGCATCCACGGCCATACCTTTCGCATACTAGACTGGGGGGACATGATGACGTATAGTCTACACTCGGGTCACGAACCCGATTCATGAACATTACTAAAACCCAAGCCCATCACGAGTGGGCTATCATAATAATGATTTAGGCTACCACGCTAAAGGTTTGGACTCACGAAAGCCCAAACCCAAATATATCATTTATGATCTAGATAATGATCTTTTATTTATGGGATAAAGATCAATGACCGGATAAGCGTGATACGCCGAAGAGTAAGGAGCACGAAATCAACTAGATTTCGTGCCTATATAAAGAATGTCACGATTCTCATTAAGGTACTATCTAAAACCCTAACTCTTTAATACAACCCTAAAACCGATTACTTACTCTCACGCCGGAGGATAATCGTGGGAGATAATCCCACGATAAGCCTAACGGTGTTTGTTTGCTTTCTTAGTGCGCAGGTCTCAAGCATTAAGATCTAATTGGTACGAGAACTGTAACACCCCCTAATTTGAAACATGGCAGCGGAATAGTAATTAGGGTGTTACGGTGAGGATCGAAGTCATAATGATAGAAAACGACTCGAAAGAGACGTTTTAAAACATAAGTTCATTAATAAAAATTCAAATACAAGAGGTCACTATCAGAGTATTATAATAAAAGTCTTGATGTTTTAAACTGAATCAAACATCTTTTATTTTACACCATTATTGAAATAAAGTAGATAAGTTTTGAAGTTTTTGCCGCCCGTTCCATGCTTGCTTCCCCTGCTAAATACCTGAAATACATGTTTAAAAGTCAACAAAAATATTGAGTGATATCATAGAGTTTGAATTTAGTAATCATTTTGATACACAAGTAAGATTGTATTGGCAATACAATCAGTTTAAAAATTGATATTGCAGTTTATATATTGCTCTAAGTCTCATGACACGCAAACGTTAACAAATACCGTATAAACGGAGGTGTTTATCAAATCAATGATAATTTTGCCCTCATGTAATAGGTGATTTTCCGATTCCTATTTTTACTCAAATATAATTATCACGACTAATACGACTAACCACATGCATAATGGCATTCCGTCAAGTATTAATGGGACAGGCTGTCAAACCTTAAATAGATCTATTCATTATATTCGCGTTCACATAACAGTGATTAATGGCTCATGATCAAGGGTCTTTTGGCAATAGGTAACTTAGGCATATATCAAGTCAGGAAAGCATACAGAAAATTACTTGTGATCTGTTTATAACATGTATCCCCTTCACGGAGTTTGAAAATAAGTAAATGTGAGGCTATGACTCACCTTGATTGATACTGAAATGAAGAAAATAAAGTCGGACGAATTTATGAAAACGGCTTCGAAACACAACCTGATAAATAGATTTATCTGAGAATTTGACCAAATACTATTTGGTAAATACGAACGAATAACGAATAATAACTATTCTTTATGACGAATAGGTGATGTGCAGTGTAATTCTTGTGATATGCATGATATGACAAAATATGTTATTTAAATTATCCATCGAAGTTTTACCTTTTTAATCGTAAGTAAAAATATTAACTTTTGAAATATCATTATATATATATTATTAACGTTACGTTAAATAATATATATAAGTAAAAATAAAAGTTTAAATGCAATACGAAATAAATTTACGAAAATAGAAAATAAATAAGAATGTTAAATAGATTATGTTTTGTCCTTGTCCTTTTTCCAATTTTACCATTTTTACTCTAACGATGTTTGCGTTACACCGTTAGTCCTTTTTATAAATAAGTTACAACTATAGTCCTCTAATTGTCCAATAATCAATACAAGGCTTAGAATATTAACTTTCATCAATTTTTACCCTTAAGTTTCTGTTTTTACAGTTTTAGTCCTTACCTTTCACTATTTACACTTTTAGTCCTTCTAGGTGTCGTCGCGTTACATTTTTAGTCCAAAGTTACAAAAATAATTATAAAAGTTTTCTAAAAATTTCCGTGGCTTATTAAGTCAATAATAAGCTTATTTCAACTGCTTATTTAATGAAAAGATTATTTTTTTAGCTTATGTGCCTTTAACGAAACAATTTCAAGGCCCGTTAAGATTTTTAGAGGCGAGGGAATGGAAATTGTTTTGGGCCTGGCCTTGGGCTATTTTTATGATTCTAAAAACGTTTCATATGGGCCCAGTGGGCTTATGGATCGTTACTTCTTATTGGGCTCAGTATAAGCCCAAACGAAAATATTAAGTTTTTAAATATAGTTTGGATTTGTAAATCTTGTTAATGCCGATTCAAAATGAATCAATTGGTGTGTCGAAACGTGAGTATTTTTACGAGTTGTATAGATGAAAGTGGTAGTTTTCTAGGTGGTCTATTGAGTCGTGTATAAATATGGTACTCTTGTTACGTGAGATTTAAAGTTATACGAGTGTTTTGTAGCATGTTTGTAACGTTTATATATATGAAAAACTTATAAATATTTCTAAGTGTTTTACTAAGTTTTCATACGATGGAACATGGTTCAAAAATAAGTTTATTTGATGCATGTCGAGTGAAACCAACGTGAACTATGTGTGCTACGTGACTCCTAGGCCTTCCAAGATAGAGGCTAGCCACGTTTGTGTTCTATATGACAATATATACATGAAAACAATACATAAAGTAATATACGATCATACAAATATATATATGATGCATGAAGTGATTTTAACGTGTGATTTGAATGGAATTGAGCTTGAAATAACTTACAACACCCTTTAGGTGGTAGAGAGTCGAGAGTGAAAGGATGGAACACAAGGATAATCACGTTCAAAGTATAACCCAAATATTATACGTATAAATCAAACCCGATAACCCTTTTCTTGCGTCCAAACGATATGGCAATCGACTTCTGGCTTCTAAAGAATAGTTTTTAGGAAGAAAGAGGTAGTTGAAGGTATATGATAATTGTGAGGAACGGGTGCATGCATGTATGCTATATATGGTGTCAATTTATCACACGTAAGTGTGAAATATTTCAAGGAAACCATAGTAACTATGCATTGTCAGTAAAACCTAGGTTATAGGATGATTTATATTGTTATAATATGGAATGAGAGTGCACAAAATATGGGAAGTTGTCTTGGTGATTCATGAGCATGTCGACCACCAATATAATTATATACACGATTTGCTAAATCGTATACAACTTGTATATAACTGATCATCTTTGACATTTGAACATGAAATCATCCTAGAAATGTTATTAGGAACTTGTAGGAACAAACGGGAATCAAAACGGTTAAGATTTGAATAAATTATGAATCGATTGGGTCGAATATATGTTAATCACTTCGCCCCTTAAAAACGTATCAAACATCATCCAATGAACTTGGAATTTGACACACTAATAGTTGGCTAGGTGGTAAACGAGATGGTGTAAAAATATTGGCACGTCGTGTGTAAGAATCGAGAATAAACGAGGCATTTTGGAGGCTTGAAGCTTAGTCGAACAAATGAAAAAATATGATTTTGGAGTTGGGCTTGTGGCCTTGGGCCTGTGAATAGTAAACGAGGATGGGCTGAAAAATGATTAAGGGCCCGTTTGAATTATTAAGTGTGATTAGGAAATTAAATTAAGTTTAGGAAATATAATTAAGATTAAATGAAATATTTAGGTTTCGAGTAACGTGTCGAGGATTAATTCCGTCATTTCGTGAATTATATTATTTTGTGATAACGACAAAATAATATAATAAGAAAAATTTCAAATTTTTCCGAGAAAATGGGAATTAGGAACAATAACGAAAGATTATTTATTTATTAACGATATGATTACAAGAAATTTTTACAAGGTTCTACAGTGCCCACTTGTCATTCTGAATTTCGTCCCGAAATTCGATTTTAAGAAATCTAACAAGTGTGTTCTATGAAAATAAATGTGGATATTTCTCACGGAATCTATCTTCTCTTTCCCATGTGTAAGTTGGTCCTCGCTTTGAGTCCCATCTAACCCTTACAATGAGGATACGATTCTGTTTGAGTTGTTTTATTTCTGTATCCATTATTTCCACAGGCTCTTCTGTGAACACTAGTTTGTCATCCAATCTAATCTCCTTTAGTGGAATGACGAGAGTTTCGTCAGACAAACATTTCTTGAGTTGTGATACGTGAAACGTAGGATGTACCCTACTGAGTTCTTCCGGAAGTTCTAACTTATAAGCAACTGAACCAATTCTCTCCAGAATTTTGAAAGGTCCAATGTACCTCGGATTTAACTTTCCACGTCTTCCAAAGCGGATCATTCCCTTTCAGGGAGAAACTTTCAACATGACTCTGTCTCCTACTTGAAATTCCATAGGCTTTCTCCTGACATCAGCATAACTCTTCTGTCTGTCACGAGCAGCTTGCAAGCGTTGCTTGATTTGGAATATCTTCTCGGTAGTGTCATGTATTAGCTCTGGTCCGGTGAGTTGCATATCACCAACTTCTGTCCAACAGACTGATGATCTGCACTTTCTTCCGTAAAGTGCCTCAAAAGGTGCAGCCTTTATGCTGGCATGATAGCTGTTATTGTAAGAGAATTCAACTAATGGCAAGTGTTTATCCCAACCTTTTCCGAAATCAATCACACATGCTCGGAGCATATCTTCCAAGGTTTGGATTGTTCTTTCACTTTGTCCATCGGTTTGCGGATGATAAGCGGTGCTCATATCTAAACGAGTACCCAGAGATTTTTTTAGAGATTCCCAAAATCTTGAGGTGAATCGGCTATCTCTATCAGAAATAATAGATATCGGAACTCTATGTCTAATCGCAATTTCCTTAAAATACAACTGAGCGAGTGTTTCCATCTCGTCAGTTTCCTTGATTTGTAGAAAATGTGCAGACTTGGTTAATCGATCGATGATAACCCAGATTGTGTCTAATCCGGTCGAAGTCCTTGGTAACTTGGTAATAAAATCCATGGTTATTCGTTCCTATTTCCAGACCGGAATTTCTGGTTGCACGAGTATTCCTGATGGTTTCTGAGTCTCTGCCTTTACTCTAGAACATGTTAAACATTTACCAACATACTCTGCAATATCAGCTTTCATATTTGGCCACCAATAATTCTTCTTAAGATCTTGATACATCTTATTGGAACCGGGATGAATAGAATATTTGGATTTATGAGATTCATGCATGATAAGGTCTCGAATACCTCCAAAGAGAGGAATCCAATATCTTTCCTTAAAACATAACATTCCATCATTTCTTCTCACAAATTCTTTTTCATTATTTGGCATTCTGTCAACCTGATCTTCAGGGTTTGACCTTCTGTCAATTTTCTCATATTGCCGATTTTCTTCTTGTAGAGCTTCTGTTTGAGCTTTGATGATTTGAGCTGGAAGTGGCGAATGAATTGTCATTCCTAGAGATCGAACTCTAAGAGGTTTAATTCTGTCTTTTCTGCTCAACGCGTCGGCTACAACATTCGCTTTACCAGGATGGTAACGAATTTCACAGTCGTAGTCGTTGAGTAATTCTAACCATCTTCGTTGTCTCATGTTCAGCTCCTTCTGATCCAGTATATGTTGAAGACTCTTGTGATCGGTGAAAACCGTACACTTTGTACCGTATAGGTAATGTCTCCATATCTTAAGAGCAAAAACTACTGCTCCTAATTCTAGATCATGGGTGGTGTAATTTTCTTCATTCTTCTTTAGCTGTCGTGAAGCATAAGCTATGACTTTGTCTCTTTGCATTAGTACCGCACCTAAACCATGATGAGATGCGTCACAATACACTACAAAGTCCTCATTTCCTTCCGGTAATGCTAATATTGGTGCTTCACAAAGCTTCTGTTTCAACAGTTGAAATGCTGACTCTTGCTTCTCTTCCCACATATACTTCTTGTTCTTCTGGGTGAGTTCCGTCAAAGGTTTTGCAATCTTTGAGAAACCTTCTATAAATCTCCGGTAGTAACCGGCGAGACCTAAAAATTGACGAATTTCGGTTGGAGCGGTGGGTGATGTCCAACCTTTAACTGCTTCTATCTTCGCGGGATCTACATGGATACCTTGGTTGTTGATGATATGGCCTAAAAATTGAACGGTAGAAATCCAAAAATCACATTTGGAAAACTTGGCGTACAACTTTTCTCTCTTAAGTAACTCCAAAATAGTCCTTAAGTGTTCGACATGCTCTTTTTTGTTGCGTGAGTAGATTAAGATGTCATCAATGAACACAATAACGAATTTATCCAAGTATGGCTTGCATACTCGGTTCATTAAATCCATGAACACTGCTGGTGCATTGGTAAGACCAAATGGCATTACTTGAAATTCATAATGTCCGTATTGTGTTCGAAAAGCTGTCTTGGGAATGTCTTCTTCCCTGACTCTTAATTGATGATATCCTGATCTTATATCGATTTTTGAGTAAACACTAGATCCTTGTAATTGGTCAAATAGATCATCGATCCTTGGTAATGGATATCGATTCTTCACCGTGAGTTTGATCAACTCCCTGTAATCGATACACATTCGGAACGTTCCATCTTTCTTTTTGACAAATAGGATTGGTGCTCCCCAAGGGGATGAGCTTGGTTGAATGAATCCTTTATCTGATAGTTCTTTCAACTGTTCAGATAATTCTTTCATTTCGGAAGGTGCTAATCGATATGGTGCTTTTGCAACTGGTGCTGCTCCAGGCACTAAATCGATGCGAAATTCTACTTGACGGGTTGGTGGAATTCCAGGCAAGTCTTCAGGAAATACATCAGAAAATTCTTTTACAACTGGCACTTCATCAAGTTGTTTCTTCTTTTCTTTTGTTTCTCCTCCCGTTACTTGAATTTGGAATACATGGCATCCTTTGCTTATGTATTTCATCGTCTTGGCGTACGAGATAATATTGAACGAAGTTTTAGGTTTATCACCTTGGATGATTAAGGTTTCACCGTTGAGTGGAATTTGAATGACTTTCTCGTCACAAATTATTCTGGCACGGTGTTTAGATAACCAATCCATACCAATGATGACATCAACACTTCCCAATTGGATGGGCATGAGATCGATAGGGAAAGATTTACTTAGAAGGGTTAAGGTGCAATTTTTGATTAGGGTATTGGTACTTAGGATATTTCCATCTGCTAATTCTATGTCATAGATAGTATCTAGTTCTATAGGAGTAATATTTAGAATTGCGGCAAACGAAGTAGACACAAAACTTTTATCTGCTCCAGAATCAAATAATATCTTAGCATCTGGTGCGTGGGAATTGCACCAGGCTTTACCTCTCAAGGGATCTTGAGAAGCTTACAACCCCCACCAGGCAGTGTACCTGATTGATGTAGTATAGTATAATGACAAGTACCGGTTGATTGATCGTTCAGCTAGGAATAGTGTCGCTAGGATTAGAAAACCTAAAGACTAGGTCTAGAGACGAGGGATGATTCTTTTTGTATTTTTATATTTTTTAGAAAGCAAATTATAATCTCGGGTTTGAAGGATTTGGGCGGAATTAGTTGCTAGTCAACTAACCCAATACTAAAATGCAATCAAAATAAAATACTAGAAATGAAAATAAACTAAATTAAACTAAGGTTGTGAGCAATATATGGGAGAAATGTGTTTACTTAGATTTCACTACTCCCTAGATATCTTTTACATGTTAATTACTTGTTATAGTTGCGTGGATGACGAATTGTATTCCTTAATACCATTCATGGGGTGGCGTACTTACTTCCCCAATCCTATGAGTGCCTACTTCACTCCTATGTCGAGCCGGCTAAGAAGCTCCTAACATGGGATCATTAGAATTTACTCATGCATTAAATACAACCAATAAAACCTACTACACATCGGTTCATGTTCCCTAAGACGTTCAAGCATGTTACACAATGGAGATCTGCCAGTTTTCTTAAGCCTGACATTGAAATCATTCATCCAATACAACCATAAACAAGTAATCAACACATAATTAACATCTAGGTTTCATTACATCTAAGCAAATACAAGATAGATCTAGCCTAGCATGTTGAAATCAAGACAAGCACAATGTAACAACCCGATATTTTCCACGTCTACGTTTATTTTTTTTCAACTTTGGAAATTCACTATTCATCGATTACTATTCATCAAAACACTATTCATTATTTTACTATTCATCGTTTTTGATGTCCGTTTGATATTCTGAGAAACATTTGAAAATTTTACTATTCACAGAACACTATTCATTCCGGAAGAAATTCCACTATTCACGTGCATTATCAGTAAGGACCTCTCATACGGACTAGAATAGTCTGCATATCATCATAATGTCATTTACATGCTATACCACTCTTAGGATTCTCAAATTAATATATTTAGTATATTTAACGTTTTACGTATAAGTATTTATAATTAAACGTTAACACCCGGTTTATACACGACGAATATATCTAAATATTCCCACAATGGTCCCGACATATTTTTATATCCATTTTAACATCATAAAAGTTATAACATTCAGTTACCCAGTATTTTGGAAATTTATTTTATTTAGAACGTACGCGTATGAATATAACGACGGTTTTCGTGAAAACTAAACAATAATCACCCGATCACTCAGTAAATGTACCCAACATATTTTTAATATGTTTTTAACATTATTATGACTTTTATTTCATCCCGGTTAACTTCGTGAACGTTTATTGCTATTAAAACCGGTACCCGATTTTAACGAATAACGCGTAATAACACTTAACGCTACACTATATTTTCTAAGTGATCAAAACCGTTTTGGCTACTCCTTTTCACACCCAAAACCAGCCATGAAACACCCCTTTAACCATGTGCATTGAATTCTATTATATTACTAATAAACCTCTAAAACATTACTTAACCAAAAACCTAAAATCATAAACTACACTTTTTAGTAAGATAGAAAATTTTCTCATCTCTTCCCCACTCTTGCAAACCCACGACCTCATCACCACTCCATGATCCATCCATGGTTTTTCAAAAGCTAAAGCATCAAACTTGTTCATTATACTTACCTAATCAAGAATCAAGCAACAAAAACACAAGAACAACAAGCATAATCATCATCTAATCATCTCATTTTATCAAGTAAGTTATCAACTTTATTTTTACATGAAACATCTTATATTTACTTGTATTACATGATTTCCATGCTAAAAACCATGTACAACTAGCTATACCACCATTTATTTTGTCAAAAATGGAACATACAAACCCTAACTTTTTAGTTATGCATCCCCTAGCTCTAATAACTTGGTTAGGAGTCCATGGCACCCTAAGAAGGTGTATGGTAAGATTAGATTAGTCATGTGGTGATTACAAGAGGTTTGGTGATGGTAGAAATTAGTTTTTAACCTTGAAAACTTGATTTGGAACCTATTTTAGACATGCTGTCCCGTTTTGTAAAAATCTGGAAAATCAGTAAACACCAAGGAAACTTTGGCAAAATTTTTAGAAAATACTTTCAAAAACGAATCCGTAGGCGAAAGAACGGATTAAAAAGAGTCTATAACGAAGGAGTTATGATTTTTGCAAGATTGTTGACGAAAAGTATTTTCTGGAAATTAGTTGCTGTTGGACGTTTTTCGTCGGTCAAAAAGAGGCTTTAGACGTAACCCGGAGGAGCCGAGCTTTCCAAAATATATTACTACATACTAAGACGTAACCGTGGACATAAAGAACAAGTAAAACGGACAAGTAACGACAAAGATATACACGTTTGAATATCGGCTAAAACCACTTTATATTTGA
>JARVZY010000661.1:0-25538 GCA_030686995.1 Artemisia argyi
AAGAATACTAAAATGTGAATCTAATACATGAAATATTTTAGCAAAAACAAAATACATTAAAGATGTACACATTCTTGTGTGGGATAATAATAAATAAGAATCAAATGTTGTGTTTGTGTATGAATGCAATGAAAAGTTTGGAAAAACAGTTCAAAGATATTTCAGGTGAAGGTGCCTTCTACACAACTCAACTTTAATCTACAGATCATTTAGACTTAAAGTAAATTATATTGTCATACCTGATATAACCTTTATGTATACAATTGTACAGTCTCAAATCAACCTTGTTTATGTCAAAAACATGTCTTCTTACATTAGAGTTGGTAATAAGGTATTAGTCTATTACAATACCATAAGCTCAGCCAATCACCCCTTAAAGATAGAAAATAGATTTACATATAAAGTAGTAATATTAGCCATAACACCCATTTAATATACAGTAAGCTATAACACTCCTCCAATATGCTTAGCCAAACACGCCTTCATTTAAGAACCTTGTCACTAAAAGAGCATAATGTGCTTCAGTAACCTTGATTCTGTCCGCATGTCATCAAAGAACAGTATCTGTCACCCTAAAAATTTTGTGTATACATAAAAAACCTTATGTTAGTAATATAAAAAATCAAATAGAGATTCACACATTCACAAAGAAGCTTTTAAAAAACTATACTCAAGTACTCCATGTTACTCGAACATGCATTTGATTATAGAAGAAAAGGAGCATCTAACACTACTTTAAGCTAAAATGGCCTTAGTAAAATGTTAAATATCATACAGTAGCTTCTCATATGTTGGTTTATTATAACAAATTAACAATGCAATCTAAAAATTGTCATATAAATCGTGGTAACCTGGTAACCTATAAATCGTCTAACATTGCAACTAAAAAAAAGTTTGGTACACTAAATTGGGAAAATAAAAGTATAGTACCTTAGATTGAAATTGGGTATAAGTTGAGTACATTTTTATACGATTTTCACATTGTTTTGTAAATGTGACGGTAATTGTTATGTATGGTGTGTTAGTTTTGGAGCAGTTACGGCTAATTCAATCGGACTAGGTCTTAGTTCTGCTGAATATATAGGTATATCAGCGTGTGTGTGTGTGTTGTTCGTCCTGGATTCTGATTGCTTTGTTACCGGTTTTGTATATGCTATGGTTATTCATTAGGTTTAGTGTGTTCATGTCTATGTTGATCGGATTAGGTCTTGGCTGTGCTGAAATTTTTTAGGCTTATTGATTCGTGTGTGTTTCAGAATGATTTGTGTTGGATTGCGATTGTTTTCTGCACCATTTTTGTGTATATTGTAGTAATATTTTGGTTTAGTGTGTTGATTTTAGAGTATTTACGTCTATGTGGATCATTAGGTTTGATTGTGCTACATTTTGTATATAGTTTAAAGAAAAGATGTCATAGTTAAGATACTTATTCAAAAAAGCTGTTCTTGACTCGAGCGTGTGTCAAAATGATGATGTGCTGTTTGTCATAGGTTCCGATTTTTTTCTTCACCATGTTGTGCCAAATTTGTCGAAAATACGTTTACGGTAATCCGATTATCTGCATTTGGATGTAAAGGCTTTTAGACTAGTTGATTCATTATTTGGATGTAAAGGCTTTCGGACATGTCAGGAGGAGGCCACAATCAGCACCGGTAAGGAGAGTCGAAGCGTTAGTAGTAGATGGTGTGAGAAGGAGGGGTAGACCCAAACTCAGGTGGGAGGATAGGCTTAAGCTCGACATGAAAGAGCTTCTCTTGTCCGAGGACATGACCTTAGATAGGAAGGTGTGGAGAGATAGAATTAGGATTAACGGGTAGCTCAGGCTAGGTGTTTCTTGGGTGGAGGTAGTTTTGGCGTTTAGGCTTGTACCCCGTTTTTGCTTTGCCTTAGCTTTAGGCCCCGTGCATTGTTGCTTTGCTGTGTGCTGCTCCCCTAGGTTAGCCTTCCCTTGGTGCTTGTTTCTTTGTTTCGTTTTGTTTCTTTGTTTTGTTTGAGTTTTTGTTTGCTCTTCTGTGTTTGGTACTTCCTTGCTTGTGCTTTTGTTTTTCTTACTTCTTCTGTGTTCGCGTGTTTGCTTGTTGTGCATGTTTCTTGACTGCTTTTGCTTATGTGGTATCTGTCTTTTTGCTCCCTTTGCTTTGCTCTCACACCCGCACACCTGCACTTACCGGAGGTCTTTTTGGAAGCAGTCTCTCTATTTCGGGTTTATCCTGGATAGGGGTAGGATCTGTCTACATTCTACCTTCCCCATACCCTGCCCCGGCGGGATTGGGTTTGTTGTTGTTGTTGTTGTTGTTAGTTCTTGAACCACTTTTTGGTCAAAAGCGCACTAGTGAATATCTTAACCCTTAGAGGACTACTTTGGAGATGTTCATCTTCAGAAGCAGAACATAGATGATGATGATTTTTCCACCCTTTTGTCTATCGAAGTTATTAGGTTTAGATGGATTGTTGGATACTAACATCTGACTGGGCCACATTGCCCAGTTGTCCCAGCTTGTCTTACATTTGGTAAAAACCATGGTAAGGTTAGTTCAGCTATCATTGTTGAGAAGAGGCAACACTTCGAACATGTTTTCGGTATCAAGGGGGATTAAAGAAATTAGCTATATTAGAAACAGAGTCAAAGAGGTAGACTAGGTCATGATAATGTTCTTCTGAGCCGAAACCAGAACTACTACGTGATCCTTATATCTTGTTTGTTTAGGCTTAGGGAAATAAAAAACGATACGTGGTATTGATAAGTTTACTTTGTTATCATGTTTCAGTTAATTAGTTATACAAACACATCTCATGAAAGTTGACACTCTTTTATTGAAGTCCCAATAATACCTGCATTTATCAGGGTCGTTATTATACACTGACTAATTATTTTGTACTCCTGCTTGATACTCGCAGCTGAATGGAGAACTCGATACAAGGGTTGGGGCACCGACATTCTTCACTGCACTTCTGAGATACTTTCCTCCTGAAGTAAGACATCCCTTTTTCCGTAATATTTGCAATGTATTCTCTTTTTGGAACTGACGTATTTATGCACTATATAGCTTTCAACAAAGATTGGAGCTGGATTACGGTATGATAGACGTGACAAGCTTCATTATACCGTGCGTGGGAAGAAGGCATTCCCACTGACACCGCTTTGTCAACTTCGTTGTTAAGGGACGTTGTGATCTTGACAAAGAGTTTAAACAGGTTGGTGTTCGATTATACTGTCTAGGGTCATGTTCACTAAGAGTAGTTTATTTACGTTTTAAATGAAGTATCGTGGTGATATATGATGTGTTTTACTTAGTATGGAAGAAAATAAATCTCGATATTGACTTGTAGTTCTCTTATGTGTGCTTGTTTTGTAACAGCCAACACCAAGTGGAGCGGCTGAATTGGTTTGAACATTCTTGATTTTCAGAAAGACCAAGACATTAGGCTCAAGGTTGGCTACGAAATCGTTGACAAGGTATGTTTCACTGATGTTACTGTGTTCCACGCTAGATTCCGTTGAAGTTCTTATCAAGAGTGGCAAATTGGACAGGTTGGGTTGTCTGGTAAACGGGATAAAACAAATTCGGGTCAAATGGAATGTGAAATATAACCTGTAGTCAAAGAGGTTGATATGTCTTTTAGTCTGCTAACATTGCAAAAGAAAAATCAATTGAATCAGATAGTTTGTGTAGCCGTGTAGGTTTGTAGAAGCAGCTACTGTAAGCACTGCATTCAGTCTTCTAAAGTACTCATTTTTATAAATTACTGTCTAGCTTTATCATACAATGTTGGTACATTTTCTTATCTGTGATCGCATTTATATTCGTTTATTAGATTACAGGATGTGCATTTATCTTTCACTAGGTCCTTTTTGCCGGCTATCGAATGTCATATAACGTGTCGGTGTAGAATACATTGATGAAAATATCGGGTTAGCATATGTCATTTTATAACGTGTGTCAGTGTAGAATACATTTGATGAAAAGTTACAATCTAGTTAACTCTTTTAGCATGTAATTGTTTTATTTGAAATGCCTTTTCTTTGGAATGAAAATTTTGATCTTGGTTTGGGTTGTGTTCTTGGTGTAATTTGCAATATTTGGTTTTGTAAAGGCGTTAAAGAGGTGTTAAGCATTCTCGATATGCTTTGTGCTGGTTGTCAAAGTTGTGTTAGTTTGGTGCTATTTGAGGGCGGAGTTTGGGTTTGTTTTCGGGGTTGCCTTGATGTTGTTTCAAGAGGGCGTTGTTAGTCTTGTTTTTGTGCATTGATTTTGGTTTCTTTTGGTGTTTTATGGTACATTGTAATCTTTAGCCTCGTTAGGTGTGTGTTTGAGGGTGGCCAGAGAAGGGTCGGAAACAGTCTCTGGAATCGGGATTAACCCTGTGAGGCTGTTGATATTCAGCCCCTTCCCCGGCCCGAACTCACACCCACAAAACACCAATCAAAGCGGCAAGATTGGTTTTCAATGCTTTGTATATTAATAAGGAAGGAAACTGATACATAACTTACTGGAAAACAAGGCATATATATAGCCTTTACTAAGAAGTAACGTGGGTTCTATAACTCCTAAAGAACAGCCACTACTACTAACCTACTCTCCATAACATTCGGTCAATCCTAGACTAAATCATCCCATGATCTTTTACCATTTCAAACTACTTTATTTAATTCCTATACTAAGGTACTAAAATACTTATTCAAGATTAAACCCAACAAAGGCAGCGTGCATCTTAGTCAAAAAAAGCCCACCCTCCTCAGGTAACTTGAACAGAGAAAACCTCATCCGTCTACATTTATATTCTTTAGCAGCTCACTAGTTTTAAATAGAACTTTCAAGTTTGTACTCAGATTCCTATTTGAAATTTGTGACATTTCATGTTAATTTGGTGTTATTATTGTGTATAGAGATTCATGTACTATTTCTACCGACATAGTTATTATTATCATATGAGTAATTGTCATTTCATGTTAATTTCGTGTTCACTGTTGTGCATAAATTTCGTGTACTATTTCTATCGACATGTTTATTTTCCTCTTATGAATAAACTGACATTTCGTGTACCTACACTTTAATGAGATATTGAAAGGACCACAGTTTTCTTAAATTGAGTTCAAACCACTTGCCTCAAAATATATGTAGAGTCAAGTTTTAGCTTTTAGGGCTCGACTCGACTCAAGTTCCTATCGAGATTTTTTCCTACCGAATACGATTGCATATTAACAGCTTGTCAAGCCAAGACTGAACTAAGAACGCTTTCTTATCACAGTAGATACGACTAAAAAAGGATTCTTTTTGTACCCCCCCCCCCCCAATACTAAACATAAACATGAGCTTTTAGGGCTCGACTCCACTCAAGTTCCTATCGATATTTTTTCCTACCGAAAACGAGTGCTTATTCAAAGCTTGTCAAGCCAAGTGTAGTCGACATGTTTATATTTGCAAGTCGATCAATCTATGAGAGTTAGACAAGTGAGTTGGCAAACACAATAACACTAAATTTTAGAAAACACAAAGTTTCCAACTTTCCATTTGACATGAGTATGAACACGCGTAGACACCATTGACACAACTCACAAGTCAAACTTTTGCTACTTTAGATGCATTATACATTTCTAAGACTTGGTCTACTTAGGATCTCATAATACTATTTTATAGGTTCCACTTGGAACTTCTTTTTTTGGTAATGATAGTATGTAACATGTGTGATCTCATTAAGATAAGCATAATCTTTTATTATTACGTAAAACGGATGAGGTTTAACCGTTTAACTATTCAGATATACGAGGAAGGTGAGTCGTTAACTTATATGTACGCGGTTTACCATAGTGTATCTTCATGATTATCTTTGACACTTTTTACTAACCACCCGCAAGAGGTGTACCTAATGTGGCGATGTTTGATACCCTAGCTACTAGGTTGTCGTGATAGTGGTTTCTTTTATCGTAATATCTTGCATTATACTCTATTGCGTAAGTAATATGCTAGTATTACGACAGAAAAAAAAAAACAAGACTATATCGCTTCTTGTATTAATAATTGAACAAATTAGAAACTTTCAATAATTAACATTAAGAGTTCAGTAATTTGATCTCTCTTATAATCCATCAACATCACAACATGAGAGATTAAGCAATCATCAATCCAATGTGTCAAAATATGTCGTATTAGTGCAACTTGACCTAAAATAATATATCTAGGAATTATTGTATCACTTCTAACAAAGTAACAAATCATAAGAAGAAGAAAAAAAGAACTTAAATCAAACATGGGATCATGGATTTTATTGACTTTCGATACCTAGACAACTTGGCCATTTTGATCTTTTTAATATTCTTTTTGCTTTTCTTTTCTTTTCATATCCTTTGTAACTTTGTTAACTTTATATAACAAAAGAAATAAAGTGTTCATCATTATTTATTTATTTTTTGATGTGTGTCTTTACATAAAATATAGTCAAATAAACTTGAATTAATAAGCATATCGTTTTGTTACTTTGCTACAAAATATAATCAGCTAAAAGTGGTGAATATAAAAATTTAAAAATAATTATTTTACCAGAGTGATCCCCTTTTACCCGAAATTTAAAAATAAAAATAAATAATTAAAAAAAAAACGACGTAGTTTTAGGTTACGAGTTGCACATTACGTATGCAAAACACGAATACATCGTGCTATGTTAACACTAGTAATCATTTTTCATCTCTTGTGTACATGTAACACCGTTACTACGCAGTATACGAGTTATAATTTCAAAAGGTTAATTATAATCGGCTAATAATACACATATAGCATCCCAGTTGAAGCAATAAGACGACTCGAGTACACAAAAACCACTCAAACTAACCGAACGTGCAGTGTCGCTCTTCTTTGTTGCATACAAGTCGATTTGTGCCCTACAAAAACTAAAACATAAAGGTCCACAATTAACGGTTCCATAATGGTATGAATTATTGTTTCAACTTAGTATTTAATATATCCGAAATAAGAACATGAGAGGATCCTCATCCCCGAAATAAATATACATATACGAGCTGATTTAAGTTTCCGAAAACAAAACAAACTCGACCGCATGACACCGGCCCCTATGTTTTACAAATGGAGCTTGTGTTTAAAATCCTTTTTGTTGTATAAAAACTGTCGATCTCAACTGAATATGAATCAATAATGTAGTTCCAACTTCCAATTATTGTTGATGTAAGTTCATGCAATTTCATTTTCAAGAATTAAATTTCGATGTACATTGATGCATCGAGACATAAGCATCCCACATGCAAAAATGTCCAATTTAAACATGTTCAAAAAGCTATACATAAAACAAGAAAACATTTAATATGACATTATGATTAGATAATCATGTTTCCTTTAAATGTGTTTCAGAAACAATAAACCACGTTGTACTGACTGCTAAAAAATTTATTGTTAATTGAATGATACAAAAGGTAAAAAATAAAAAATAAAAATAAATAAAAATAAAAAATCATATAGGATAACAAGTGAACTTCGATATTTATCAAATTGATGGATAAGTTGTCCATGTAATTGAGGTGTTCAATATTGTTACAAGTGAACTTCAATGTTTATCGCACGTCGTAAGATTGTACGACCGAGTACAAGCCTAAAGAAATGAAAATCGAGAAAATATTTAACGTTTTGAGCCTTACATATAGTTGATCATTGTTAACACTAGCCAACATGACCCGTGTGATGCACTGGGGTATAATACATGTATTGAAATGGATATCGCATTGTTATTATTTGTTGAAAATTTATATATAAATTACATGTTCATATAAATAAAAGACTTTAGATTTTAGCATCTCTGTAGAACAATAAAAATCATGTTCATGTATCTTCTATCACTACATGTCGACATTTACATCACATCATCACATAATTGAATCACTTATATGTTCCTTTAACTGGTGAAGAAACAAATAATACATGCTTTGCTGCACTTGACCATGTGTCATGATTTATACCAATTTGAGGATTCAACATTCTTTCTAATTCATGAGTTGTAGAAAAAATATATATATTTATGGATTCTAATTCGTATTGTATATATGTAACTCTTCAAGATAAGTGAAGAGACTCATTTACTTAGTCACTTTAATTATAATGACTTACATTAACTACAAAAATTATAGCTAATATATTCCCTTAATAGTAAATGAAAAGACATTTTCTTTGTCACCTCAATTAGTTATAATGATTAGTAAGCTAAAACAATTTAGGAAATGATAGAACAATTACTTTGTGATTGATATTGGCTTAGCCTATGACATAAATCCAAAAGTTCTCTATTATAGTAACTCATTTATTGTTACATGACTTTACAAATTCTGCAAATCTAAATAATGTAGTGTCATTACTCACCCATAAACTTAACTTTAAAATATAAATAGACTAGCTTATAGACCCGTCAAATTGACGGGGTTTTAGAAGAGTGAATTTATCAAGAAATTAATTTTGTGGGTAAAGTAAGAAAAAACAACGAAAGTAAATATTTAAATTTTTTTAATGGAATAATATATAAAGTCAATGATACAATAAAAAAATATAGATGTAACTATTAATCTAATAAACATTCATGCACGTGGCCTACAATCTTCATGGTCTTGGAAAGCAAATGTATGTATTGAGAGTGAATTAAGTGGTAAGCCAATGAACATTTGTTGAGCATCTAATAAGTGTAAAAAAAAAAGTGTAAGTAAAAGGTGTTTACAATTGATAATACATGTAAATAAAAATATGGCATAAAAGATATCGTATGTATTGGTACGTACCTCTTGAAACTTGGTCAAAGACCTTGAAAAGCTTCTTTGTAAACTACATGTGTAGCAGTGTTTTGATAGATTACCATCAGCTTCATCTATTAGAATATCTTCGGAGAGAGGATGGCCTTTTATTGGAAGTATGACGGATCATCTCTGTCGTTTGCTTGTCCAAGTTCACCGTCTCCTACTTCCAATATGTAAACCCTCAATTTCTATGTCACCTAACTTTATTTCCGATCATAACTATTTATAATCAAGAGTTTATTAAAAGCCATTGTAAACATGAATGAATATAAAATAATACCACTTGAAATGCCCTCTGAGAGAAAAGTCGTATTCCTAAACTTGGTTACAGAACAAAAACATTGAAATAGATTTATCATGAAACTGTTGTTAACTTCACTTGTAATAACATCAAAAAGAAACATATTCAAATGCATCATTGCTCTAGGTTCATCATCCTAAAAGTTGTATCATGGAAAACAATTTTTATTTTCTTGTTTGTGTAACAAACATTGGTGTATGGTCATTAGGAATATCGACCATATAACATACCATGTTATAAAAGCTCATAAAGAGTAGAAAGATCAAGTTGGCGATCATTCCTTCCACATGTCTGCAAACTCTCGTCCTCCAGTGGATTTGATTTGTCTTCTCATCTTGGCTAAATTTTATTAGATACTTATCATCCATATGCCTCTCTTTAAAGACCGTATCTAACAATAATCAAAAGAAAAAAATATAATCACAAATTCGCATGCATCATCTCACTTTACTGGAAATCATCCTTAATTCATAAATGAAAGTCGCAAGATTAGTTTTCTTCGAATTACTTAATTGCTAACCTTTAATTGAAAAAACTATAACTACACCTACAAATAACAATGATAGAAAAAACTATAACTATATGGGTCGATTAGATGCTACATGGAGTAACACATTGGATTCAACATGAATGCAAACGTGCTATGTGGTGTGAGGTTCATCCATAACGCTCAATTTTTCTAACCTGTATATTGCCTATAGTAAAATATTATGAATGCAAGGATATAAATTTTGAAATCATACTTGACGCTCCATTTTAAAGTTGAGTATTTGGACAAAACATTTATTAATTCAAGGGTGTCTTCAATTGCACGACAATCCTACCTTCTTTGACAATTTTGTTACACTTATTTTCTCTTTTACTTACGGTCTGACCTAATGCTCATCACATTGGTACCTTTCAGTTATTGTATATATGTAACTCTTATTTTGTTACACTTATTGTATATATGTAACTCTTCAAGATAAGTGAAGAGACTCATTTACTTAGTCACTTTAATTATAATGACTTACATTAACTACAAAAATTATAGCTAATATATTCCCTTAATAGTAAATGAAAAGACATTTTCTTTGTCACCTCAATTAGTTATAATGATTAGTAAGCTAAAACAATTTAGGAAATGATAGAACAATTACTTTGTGATTGATATTGGCTTAGCCTATGACATAAATCCAAAAGTTCTCTATTATAGTAACTCATTTATTGTTACATGACTTTACAAATTCTGCAAATCTAAATAATGTAGTGTCATTACTCACCCAAAAACTTAACTTTAAAATATAAATAGATACACGTATTAGAAAAATTATAGACATGTTTAAACAATGAGATTGTATAACAAATGTTATGAGAACATTGTTTTGTGTGCAGTGTCCCAGTAAAGGCAACCAAGTTCAATTTCTTTTAAACATTTTTAACATAAATTAAAATTTCATTCATAATTAAAACGTTACATATTAATTCAAATAAAATAAAAACATTACAACACTTATTAAAACATTACAACATAAAAACTAATCATCTAGGTTGTATTGTTCCTTGATCAAGTCTTTGAGTTCTTGTATTTTTTGTCGTTAAAATGCGGGTAAAGATGGGTCGATTGGTTTGAAATAGAAGATGATGTCTTTTTGATATTTCTTTTGTCACTCAAATTCAAGCCTTTCTTCTTCCATTGCCAATCTTCTGTCTTCTTGCTCCGCTTTCTTTTGCTGCAGCGCCAACTACTTATCCCTTTGCTCCAGCTCTTTTTCCTTCAATTTGTAGTATTCGTCTGCAAGCTCCTGCTTCTTACCCAATGCCTTTGACGTAATGGTTTGCCATTTGTCGGCTACCCCATCTAAAAAATTCCCTGACGATTTCTTCTTAGCCTTATTTTTCTTAGCTGCATCACGCCCAACCGGTCGCTCATTTCGAGGCTCTTCATTATCAGGCACATCCGAACCCGTTTCAGAAGTCCTTGGTTTTTTTCGAGCCTCGTTTTGGTTTAAAAAAAAAAACGGCATCTCATTTTTCTTCCAACTCTGATGCTCCCTCAAAATCTCCCAACAATGATTCAAATGAAAGGCATGCTTCATCATTATCTCATATTCTTGACACGCTCTTTGGTAAATATTGAGATCATTCGCACCACTTCCAAAATTCGTATAACAATTGTCGTAAATGGCACAAAATGCACAAACTCTAGGACGAATCCTATTTTTCCACTTGCTAGTAATTGAGTTGTACGATCTCCCTTCACCAACCTCCTTTTCAAAGTATGCAATCACTTTTGCCCAAAATCCCTTAGAATTTTGGTTGTTTCCAATTGCGCTATCCTCCGACGAATCACACCAAGCCATGCACAATGCGATCTCTTCTTGTATTGGCCAATTCGCCGAATCATTCGAGGTGTCTTTCTCAACCGCCTTCCTCTTACCCTTTGTAACACGCTTCTTTGTTTTGACCGGTGACATCTCTTCAGAAATAATGTTGTCGTCGGCATCACCAACAAGATCATCATTTGGAACCGAATCGTGATACGATCAGTGACCCGAACCTTGATAACCCCGTGACATTTGTTGCCTCGGATAACCCGAACCGGTTCCAACATAAAAATCCGGATTGTTTTGTAATTGTTCCATAAAATCACAAGCATCAAGATTGATGTGGATTACCAAAGAATAATTTTGATAATTACAATAGGAAGACGTTGATGAGTCCATTTTTGGATGATAACACGATTCGGGGGAGCCATACATACTTCGACGGGAGTGTCTTTGTTGTGGTTGTTGGTTGTTTTGTTACGGGGGAACAAATGGACGATTAATATTACGATGCATAGCAAATGGATTGAATGTTTGTTGTTGTGGAAGTAGTTGAGATTCATAATCAAGAGAACGGGGATGGAAATTGACGTTTGGTGAGACACCGATTAACCGAAAAGTCGAATCCGTTGATACTTGTGGGATGTTTTGTTGTGGTAAACGATATTTTCTGCCTTTTGCTTGTTGTTGTGGTGTTTTCTTAGACATTTTGATTGCTAGTAATTGTGAGATTGTATGTTTACTTTGTCTATTTATAAAGGGATTTTTTTTCCCAACGGCTATGGATCAAATGGATACATTTTTTTTAGTCACAAACGGCTAGCAGCCTTAAATGAGTGAACCGTTTGGATCAAATATCAAAATAAAGTTGGAAAGTTATTCGGTCAAGGTTGAGACCGAATGGGTTTGTTTTCTTGCTTCATTTGGGTCGCGACCGAATACACACAAAAGGGACGATCGATCGTTTGGAGCTCGACCGAATGGGTCGACTATATTATTGTGTCTAGCCTAAGTATCACCTCTTTTTGTTAAAAAAAAAAAAAAAAAAAAAAAAAAAAAAAAAAAAAAAAAACCTAACTACTAGCTATTAAATGCAACAATTAGTAAAACTACTATATAACTAGTGTTAACCTTAAAATCTTTGTTTGCTTTAAAGATTTTAAGAGACTTTAATGACTTGATTACCCAATCAAAATATTTAAAAGGTTTTGCCATCAACAATCTAATGGATGTTGTTTAAGCTTACCATAATTAACAAAGTTTTTAAATATAAATTCACTTTATATTAATAAATTCATTATTAAAACTAGCTTACCTTAATTATATGTGATGGAATCATGTATTTATAGAAATTATGAGTTAATATTTGAAAACATTATTATTTATAGCAAGCTTAAATAAAACTCATTGAGTTGTTGTTAGCAAAACCCATATTTAAATATCTTTTAAAAAAAAAAAAAAAAATGTAATAATGGATAGGCTTTTTGGACTATGACACGTTGGCAAATACTCACAAATGAAGTAAAGGCATCACCGACACAGTAACGCGCCTCCAACTGGGACCCACACCTTATTAATTTATATAAAATTTATTTTTCTTATTTTATAAAGTTTTAAAAATGTTTTTAGAACGTAGTTGCATGTGAGTTTCCATTCCCCACATTAAAATTCTTATCATTATGTCATCCAAATTATTTTATCTATTTAATTTAATGGTCAAATATTTCATATTGTATTATTGTGGTTCTTTCATATTGATCTTGAATGTTGACTCGATTATTCTTTTAAGTAGGACGGAACCAGGGCGGGTTTCAACTTTCAAGGGTTCGCGGGACGTTGTGGATTTTTTCGGCATAATGTTATTTTTTATGAAAAGCTTTTGTTTTCGTAAATACATCTGATTCTAAAAAAGTTGTCTTTAATATTATTTAGGCTTTTATAAATGCATCTGGTTAAATTGTGTGCTGGTTCAGTCTTTAATTATTTAAAACTATACGAGTATGAGAAACTGATCAATTGAATGGCAACCGTTTGTGTAAATCGCATAGCATACAACTAGTTATAATACCTGTGCACGCACAGGGTTTTGAAAATTTCGTTTTGATTATGTATTATTATCGATTAAGAAATGAACCACTTAACATGTTTCAAATTGTTTTACTTAGTGGACTATAAATAAAAAATCATATATATATATGTTATAATCTACCTATTATTTTAGGAGAATGATTTTAGATTAAAAATTATATTTTATTATTCAAGCAAAATCACATGACGATACTTGACTTGCATGAGATGTTAGTGATATATGCTTTTAGTTTTGCAAACCCGTGCTATCAATTTACGATGTGTTTTGTAATTCTGGTATTTCTTTTACTTATATTTTCGTTAATATATGTAGCATATTTAGATAGCTTTGAAGATTGATTCATTTCCTTGATTATGAATAACAAGTATACCATGTTTACTAATGTACCTTTTTGTTTGAAAATTTGTATTTTTCATAAGTTTGTGCTATTTACTTGTCATGTTTGATCATAAAATTACCAAATTAACATAGATGCTTAAAATATAGTTTCTTTATTACATAAAGAGAAACAAAAAAAAAATGTAATTGGTAGAACTCAAATTTAATCTTATGATTATTTATAATGTATAAGAATAATTTTTCTCTAAACCCGAACTATATAAGGAAATTATTATTACTTGTATAAGTAAATTATAAATGCATAAAAAATGACAGAGTACATTCGCAAGTCTTTTAAGATTGTTTGAATCCTTACCGACAATTCACTTTAATGAAACTTTATTCACAATTGGCCTAAATTATCAAGGTAAAACACACCCATATTTTAGTCCGTTGGTTGACACACATAGTATTATCAATGACAGCAAACACCTGCTAAGTTTTATTAATTCATTCAAAGACAAATTACACTCCGAACAGAATTCCTACCATAAAATTTCTTATATAGGCACTAAAACACATCTTTGGTACATTATTCTTCCATGACAATCATGTGTTGATACTTAATTCTTCTCTAAAAAGCGCACACATCAAATTGCATTACACTTTAGTGTGTGCGATGAGATCATAAAACTGCAAAAACCACTAACATGTTGCATTATAGTAAGGATAACAACAAAGTTAGTTATAACATCAAATCAGAAATCTTTAGATTAGAACTAAAGGGGTGTTTGGTTATGCTTATTAAAGGTACTTATTGGATTATTCAATTACCACAACACAGTAAGTTTATGATAAAACTATAAGCTTTTTTGAGAAGCTTAGTAAAAAACCCTGAACTCCCAACTAATTCTATCATAGCTTAATGTGTTTATAGTAAAAACACAAATATTAAGTGTAGAAATTTTCAATAAAATATTAAAAAAAAATACTAAAAGTTGGTATGTATAACAAAAAAGTTAAACTATAAAAAATTTTACTAAAAACTATCAGCTAGATAAGGCATAAGCTAAAGTGCTGTTGAGGTCTATTTCGGATTTTATTCATAAGCAAAAAGGGGTTTACACATAAATCATAGGTATAGAATAATAGTTGTATCTCACATCCGTGATTACCAAGTCAATAACATTATCGCAGTATAGTAACGTAATAACCTAATTAAAAACTATATATTCTTGCTGAATAATTCTTATGTACATACATTTAATTCCTTTAAAACAACCAACTATTATTATTATTATTATTATTATTATTATTATTATTATTATTATTATTATTATTATTATTATTATTATTATTATTATTATTATTTTGAAACATCAAGTCAATGAATAAAGGTAGGTTATCACTTTTTTTTTTATTATTTTTTTTAAGGAGGTGATTCTTATCAAATAATGATTGTAATGCGTACATTTTTTTTATAATTTAAGGAAAACACCTTCTATATTAAAAAATGACTATCTAGCCGATGCGGTTTTTTTATTTTTTATTTTTATTTATTATTATTTTTTTTAATAATTAGCTTTGTATAACATTTTTAACTGGCACAGATGTTGAGTTTGAGGTTAATGTTGTTATTTAACTTTAACTATTGATATCATGGTGTACAAAATGTGCGAGTTTAGTGGCACATAATGAGCGTTGATAAAGTTAAAATATGTTCCGTAAAGTTTTTAAAATATTTTTATGGATATCAATATATAAATTTTAAATAACAATTTCATGAGTCGTTGTTATAAGTAGAATCACGTATATTTATTTTATATCACAGTAACTTATGCTTACCATTTGATATTTATATTTCCGTTACTAATAATTTAACCGTATTTCAAACCCGTGTACGCATAAATTAAACTTTAATATGAGTCCTTATTTAAAAGAATATATATATTCTAATGGATGAAAGTTTAAAACTAACATTAGTTTAAAAAATATTTAACATATATTAAAACTAACTCGCATATTTACCAAATTTATTTTAATAGATGAAAGTCAAAAAAACTAATACTATTACTCATATAATTTTAAACAACGTTAACATTATAAAGTATATGGGGTATGAAGTGTAAGGGGTTATTTGTTTATTATCTAAAGTTATTAAAAAACATGGAGACTTATAATTTTACACTTAACAACTAAGGTTTTATTAATTACCTCATCTTTTCTTAAGTTTTTATTTTCATAAATTTGACACCTATATTTTTATGTATTTTTTTTATCAATCAAATTCTCCATCAAATTTATTAAAGTTTGACCAAAATCAATTCAATTTTGACTTTTTATTGACCAATCATATTGCTTGATTTTGCTTATGTGTCAAAATCGAGCTCTCCTATTGGTCAATTTTTTTTTTCAATGAGAAGGGTTTTGCAAAAACACTCCGAAATGATGTAATTCTTGTATTATATAAAAGATTAAAGAGATACATAAAGTATAAGTGAACACCGTAACATCGTTGTTACGGATTGTAAGATGTTTAGGAAAAAATAATAAGTTCGCATGTAATGTTTGATTTAATGCTTAAACATTCAAAATGCATTTTCTAAATTTTATTTTATAAACATTTATATATGTTCGAAAAGGTAAACATTAAAACAAGACGATAGATACAATAACATTTCGTTTTCTTGGTCCCTTTGATTAATTCAGTATATTTGTTGTGTATATGTTTTATTCTTAAAAGACAAATGAAAAAATAAAATCTCTATCTTGATAAAAATTTGTATTTTTATGAAGTATCTAGATTTGGATAAGCTTTACAAGGCTTGAAGTATTCACTTACATATTTAAAAACATATTAGTATATATTACATTTATTGGGCTTCTTATGAATAGTACACTTATGAACATTACTGTAGCATGAACAGTGCTACAGTACATGCTACAGTTTTTTTTTTTTTTTTTTTTTTTTTTTTTTTTTTTTTTTTTTTTTTTTTTTACATAAATTTCCGTATAACCGACAAAATACAAAACACAAAACGCACCCGCCGCAACGCGCGGGCAACCCCGCTAGTGCTATAACATATTATATAGTTTTAGTAAAATAAATTTAACCTTTTTTTTTTTTTTTTTTAGAAAACTTACAAAAAAGGGTAATCAGATAATACTGTACAATGTTGTATGGGAAAAGGTTGTCCAAAAGTGTTTTCGTGTGTCGGTAGATACGTGTGAGCATTATTCCATTTCCAATTCTTTTAACGAATTACTTTAGGTAATTAAAACATAAAAAGACATTGATTAATTATTTAATTCCACACAATAAAATATAGGCCACGAAGTAGACTGTCGATAAAAGTAAACGGACTGTGCTAGAAGAAATATGGTGAATTTTTTTTCCAACAACATATTATGTGTGTTTCTATATATAATTATAAAGTATGTTTATACTAAAAACTAGTGAGTTCTAATGTCAACCAAAATATGAAAGTGTTATGCAAACGAACAAATAATCAAGTTTCAGTTAAGGCTTGTACAATATATTAGCAATCAGGCGAGGACACGAGGTAAGTGTACGGTATGCCATTAGATTCGATGTAAGGGTTTGCAAACACCGTACGTGAGGCCCGTGTCACAAAACCCCTTTCCTCGTGTGTGATGAGGTATTTTTCAAGTATGTGGTTATCTTTCTCATCGATCATCAGAAATGTTTTGTGCGTTACATATATTATATATGTGTGTGTATAAATGTGATATAAGTAACTGGTGAGGGGTAAAGTGATCATACAATGGTAAAAGTGAAAGAGATAGACATTAAACCAAAGGTGCGATAAGGGTGACACTTACATTTAATCTTATTATTTAATCTTATTGTTTAGCCACTTTGATATTTACAAGAAGTCTTAGGTTTAGCATTTTGATCGAACTAAAAAGGAGTTTAAAAAATAATTAAGTTAATACCTTAATTAGGCCGCATATAAATATAAAATACTACTTTTTCTTTTTGGGTTCTGCTAAAAGAAATAAAAACAAGCATAGGTGGTGATAAATAAAGTCATTTGATAGAGGTTAAAAGCAATGAGTGAATAATTATTATTAAAAATACAAACAATTATTGCATATCTATATACTTTAAACTTGGCTTTTAAGATTATATTTAGGTATTTTCTTTCTTTTTATCTAATGTTTTTGAAAATCGGGTTCGAAATTGATCCGGTCGAGTCAGCGGGCACCGGGCCAACTGGTTTGATCGCCGGGTCAACTCGGTTTTCATTTTATTATTCTTTTATTTTTCCGACCGGATAAACCGGTTCGACCGCCGGGTTAACCCCGGTTTTTATTAAAAATTACGAAAAAACGAAACCCGGTCGGTTTCGAGAATCGGGTTGACCGGGGTCACTCAAAACCTAGCGGGTCTAACCGGTTAACCCGGTTTTAGAAACCTGGATTTTTTTAACCTGTTTTTTGACTGGAACTGGTTAACCTAGCCGGGTCGACCCGGTTTCAAAACACTGTTTTTATCTCAATTTACCTTTCTATTTTGAATTAAAAATTCATAATTGTGTAATAATGATTTTGAAAAAAAAAAAAAAAAAAAAAAGCATTTGATTTTTATTATTTAAAAAAAAAAAGTACAGCGGGAAACAGTAAAAAGTGTAAAAAAGGGTTTTATGTTTGAAATGATTCAAAGTACTACTCCACCGATGTGTTTACAGTAGTAGCTTCAACTTTTGGAATTTACTTGAAAACATTTTCTCAAATCGGCTTATTTCTCATCTAGTGGGATCCTCCTCTCCTTATTTATTTAACTCTTTATTTACATTTATTTCACTCCTTGACGGTGTTTACTGTCAATTCATCATAGTATCTATTTATTTATATTTATTACATTTTGTTATTAAATGTATAATATAAATTGACCGGCATTACCGGCGGCAGATCTACTAGTACTTCTACTTTTTCATTTTTGACGGTGCTGCTGGTACCACTTCCAGGTTATTTAATTTTTATTCATTACTTCTTTTTAGATATTAACTAATAATAATTGATCAACTTCATTTCCTATATATTTAATCTATTTAAGGTTATTAATTTGGTTTAATTAATGTGTGTGTGTTTGTGAAATATGAATGGACTTAATGTTAACTTAGTATTTAATTTAATGTGAGGTAAAGAATCTATCTAGTTGACATTGTGTTTCTATTTTATTGTGTGTGTTTTAGATGTGAATTCTCACTCTAGCATTGTAATTGATGATGTGAATTTAATAAGAGCAATGCTAGACACACTCACAAAATTCACACAGAAAATTCACTCGCTGACGTGTAAGCGGGTGATTAGTGCATTTTATACGGTTTCTCTCTCCTCTCTTTTATTAAACCAATCACCCGTTTACACATCAGCGAGTGAATTTTTTGTCTGAATTTTGTGAGCGGGTCTAGCATTTCTCATATAATAATCTATCTGTTACCAAAGTCATGCTTAGGACATGTGAGATAAATTTGTTATGTATATATTGCGAGATAGCTAGTTGCCATTTAAAAGAATAATAATAATAGTCCATGAGTTGGGGTGGGGCGCGTGGATGAGTCAGCATTGCTCGTTAAACTACGCTTCATTACTCTATCTTTCCCAAATTAATTGTCCACGTTACTATTTTAGCTGTCCCAGTATAATTGTCCACTAACTAAAATAGAAATGTATATTATATCAAGTTTAGTAAAATGCCCTTAACTAAAAGTTACAAGATGAAACAAATCCTTAAATAGTTGGTTAATGGTAAAACTGTCATCCGCTAAAAGTAAGCTATAATGATTATGTTTTTATTAAACTGTATGTATAAATATATTGTTAGTGTGAAAATGCGTGTTTTAGATGTGAATTCCCACTGTAACATAGTAATTGATGAATTTGAGGTGAATCTGAGTGATTGACCTTCTAATGTAAAAATAATTAAGTGTGTAAGCAGAATTAGCGCGTTTAAGTTGACATTGATTTATTCTATTTAAGCATCTAGTGTAATGTCTATTTAAGTCATCACTGTGATTTTTAATGTTTGTGTATATTAAATATACATAGTTTCTCTCTCATTGTCTCCATCTGTCATCATGTATATTTATATAGTGTAAAGAGTCCAAGTGACTACTACTAGTATTTAGATCCACTGCAATACTAAATCTACACCTCTGTTTTCAGCTTCTTAATTAGTGCCGAAAACACTCACTAGTGTATGTGTTGAAGTGAGAAGTGAGAAGATTGATAAACCCGAGTGAAGTGATTGAGTATGTAACGATTGGAACTTGCCGGGTTGTTGGCTGAATTGGTTTGAGTTTGGTTGAATTCGTCGTGTTTGATTGAGGTAAACAGATTGCCTTTTTTATTTTGATTCTGCGAAGTTTTGTATAGGGATAATTGTCTGAAAATGTATCTTACTTCGTCGCGTTTTTGAGTTGTATGTAGCATCGTTTCAATCAGACTATTAAATTGTCGGATTGAAATGATGCTACATACAACTTAAAGTGACAAGTAAGATACATTTTCAGACAATTATCTATTTTTGTATATGTTTGCATTGGATTCCTTTTAGTACATTTGATGAGTTGGAATGGAATACAGCTGTCGGGTAGGATCTTAGTAAGTTGGATCTAGTGGAGTAATTATTGGAAGTTAGGAACAGATCTTGTACCAATCATTTCTAGCTTGTTTACGTGTTTTTGTAGAAATTTAAGTTCTTTTTGATCAATTTGTAATATGAATGTGCTGGTTATGAATGTAGGAGAATGTCCAGGCCACTGCAACGAGGTGTTTTGGGTGGGCAAAGACTTTCGGGTAACATACAAGATTATTTAGAAGACTCACAAATGAAGGTTAAAACAGATAAAGAAGATTTTGATAAGAATTCAAAAACATCGTCAGATCATGTGTCTTTAACGTTAAGGAACCCGTTCCAGTTCTTGTTCTCAGATAATTCAGCATCCAAACAAGATGCTATTGAGAATGGATATATTGTTCCTGATCCATATACGCCCACAGCTTTAAGGAATCGTCATATGCTAACTTTACTTTTTCTTAAGCTGAGTTTAGTTGTGATAGTAATACTTGGTCTTACCATGTCGTTTTTGTGGACAATCTCACTTACAACTGCTTCTGGAGGTCATGTGGTTCGTGGGTATAGACGGCTGCAGGAACAGCTCGTGTCAGATTTGTGGGACATTGGTGAAATTTCACTTGGTGCCACTAGATTTAAAGAGTCTGAGTTTTGTCCTCAAGAATATGAAAATTACGTTCCCTGTTTCAATATTACTGCAAATCTTGAGTCGGGTTTGACTGAAGGAAAAGAATTTGACCGTCGGTGTGGGCCCATGTCAAAGCAGAACTGTTTAGTTCTTGCTCCACCTAAATACAAAATTCCTCATCGGTGGCCTACTGGAAGAGATGTGATCTGGATAGATAATGTGAAAATTACTGCACAGGAGGTACTTTCAGCTGGAAGCTTGACAAAAAGGTCGGTTGTTTGTTAAATGTGTCCATCGTCTCATTTTCATTATATTAAATTCATGGGGGGGTCCGATATTAAATAATGTGGTTGCAGGATGATGATGTTGGATGAAGACCAAATCTCGTTTAGTTTTGCATCTTCTATGGTAGATGATAATATCGAGGACTATTCTCATCAGATTGCAGAAATGATCGGTTTAAGAAATGAGTCTTATCTTGTACAAGCTGGCGTAAGTGAAAATCACTTTCAATTGAAAAAAATTCCACTTTTGATGATACCAAATTGGCATAGTTTTAGATGCATTTAATATGATGAAAATGCATATTTTCTGACTTGTTTTTTATCCATCATTTTTTTCAGGTCAGAACCGTGTTAGATATAGGGTGTGGTTATGGTAGCTTAGGAGCACATTTATTCCCAAAACAACTTTTAACAATGTGTATTGCGAACTATGAGGCTTCGGGCAGTCAAGTTGAAATAGCGCTTGAACGTGGTCTCCCAGCAATGGTTGGTTCCTTTGCTTCAAAACAGTTACCGTTCCCATCACTTTCCTTCGACATGATACACAGTGCATGGGATGGTATTGATTGGGACAAAAAAGGTACATTTTTGTTGATGGCTTATTTCATTTATTGGTTGGTGTTAAAGAATTGAGCTTAAATTAACTCCATCCCTATATTTTGAATTTTATTGCAGATGGTATACATTTGATAGAGGTCGATCGAGTTTTGAGGCCTGGTGGGTACTTTGTCTGGACCTCACCCTATGCTAACACGCCAGCTTCTGTTCGTGATAAAGAAAATTTGAAAAGATGGGATTTTGTGCGTAATTTTGCTAAAGATCTCTGCTGGGAGTTGTTATCACAACAAGAAAAAACAGTCGTGTGGAAAAAACCGAGCAAGAAAAATTGTTATGCTTCTAGGTACATCTATAAAACTTTGTGCATGTTAATTAATCATCTGTGATATTTGTATAATTGACCCACAAGCTATAAAAATTACGACTTGTCATTGATCTTAATGTTTGTCCTTGAACTACTATTATTGATAGGAAACATGGGTCGGGTCCTTTAATTTGCAAAGAGGGCCGTGATGTTGAATCTCCCTATTACCATCCACTTGAGGCATGCATAGGAGGGACCCGTAGCCGGCGATGGATTCCTATAGAGGAAAGGGCAACTTGGCCTTCTAGAGCTACATTAAACTCCAAGGAACTTGCGGTTCATGGTAAGCTTTTGTTATATTTTTGAATGGGAAAACTCATTTGGGGGGCCGCCATTTCATAGAATCCAATGCAATGTTGATGAAAAAGTGAAAAAAGTCAATATCCGAATTCAGTAGTATACCAAGCATATTCTAATGTAATGATTGTCTACTAAACCATATATGCAATGCTGCGTCAGCTGAAGACCTTTATACTAAATTTATTGTATTATGTGGACATATATCCGAATAATCACCAACACCATTCTGGTTTATCAGGTGTACTTCCAGATGACTTTACAGAAGATAACCTTAACTGGAAGTCAGCAGTTCGAGACTACTGGTCTCTACTCTCTCCACTGATATTTTCAGATCATCCGAAGAGACCTGGTGAGGAGGATCCTATTCCGCCTTATAACATGGTCAGAAATGTCTTAGACATGAATGCCCATTTTGGTGGCTTTAATTCCGCATTGTTGGATGCCAGAAAATCTGTATGGGTGATGAATGTAGTCCCCACCAGTGGCGTTAACCACCTTCCCCTTATCCTAGATAGGGGATTTGTTGGCGTGTTGCATGATTGGTATGTTCTTATTGTTTTTACTTTAAATTAGAGGTGGCCAATTGAGTGGGTCAGCTGGGTTGGGTAACAGGTCAAACGGGTAAATTTTGGACTGGATCGGGTTGGACTGACCCAAAACACTTTCGTAAGTAGCTTTTACTTTTTTCTCCATATAATTAGTGTCACATATGATCTCAAAGTTATGTTATTTCAAAGTTTGTCAATTAAATAATCTAGGAAGTTCTATGCATTAAAATTATACTTTGACCCGTTTTCTTTTTAGCTAGTTTTCTTATTTTACCCGCTTGACCGTTAAAGATTTGTAACCCCGAATTAAACCATTCATACGTGTTTGGGTTGAAAGTGCCACCTTTACTTGGAATCATTTGCTAAATTACTAAATTGCATAATGTTAACTTATTTTCACTGTCTGGGAACGTTTTTGTTAGGTGTGAAGCATTTCCGACTTATCCTAGAACTTATGATATGGTACACGCTGATGGACTTTTATCAATTCACACCACAAAGCAGTCACGTTGCAGCATGCTAGATCTTTTTTATGAGATCGATCGGTTACTCCGTCCAGAGGTATCTTGATTGATAGTTCTAGTATTATATCATGCATCTAAATTCTGTAAGATCTTACAATGCAAGATAATATAGATGAAATAACTAGATGTTCCAACTTCCAAGTGTAGCAGCTCATATATACATGATTTTTTATTTTATTTTTTTTACTCCGTCCAGAGGATACAAGGGTGTCTTTATTTATGAACTATGTGTGTGTATATAAGAAATATTTAGTTGCGTTTTGAAAACTGATTGAATAAGAAAAAGATATTCAGCTGTAATGCTGTAATAAAACAGGCTGTACAAGATGATGTTTGGATGTGCGTTTGTTGCTTGAAGTAATACTAATCAATTTGGGTCTTTTGACCTTTTACCCAAAAAATAACCAAAAGGTTGTGAAAATAGATAAGTCCAGCAGAATGGTAATAAAAGTTTCTTATTTTAGGTCAAAATAATGGGTAAATTAACTAACTTTCTCAATAAATTATTCGTGAATTTTATTCTGCATATGTCTTTAGTTTCAGTTCTTACCAGCTTCAGTTTCCATTTTGCTGATCTCTGTTGAAATCAAATCTGATGCAGGGTTGGGTGATACTACGTGACACCAATTCTCTCATTGAATCAGCCAGAATCATCACAGCTAGATTAAAATGGGAAGCACGGGTCATAGAAATCGATAATAACAATGACGAAAAACTCCTTGTGTGCCAGAAACCTTTGATAAGGAGCCACGCAAATTCATTATGACAAAATAGTTCAACATTCAATATTCATTTACTTCATGTTTCAGCATTGTCACCAAACCGAAGAACTTTTTGGCAGAAACAGAAAGCCGAATGGAACTTAAGTTATTGGTGATATTAAAGAGAAAGAACACGTCCGCTGAAAGGACCAAAAGAGACATAGGGTCGGTGTAATTATACGAAAGTATAGGTGCGGGATTTTTATACTTAAGCTTATTGTCTTTTGTCTCGTAAGTATACAACTATATCATGAATTTTATTGTTATAAGAATAAGGTTATGTTAGTATATATATACGAGGCTTGGATGAAAGCAAATATTTGTTATTTCTTGATAGACGATATTTTTTCAATTCATAATATTTGAATTCTATTCTTTGATTATTTGTTATATCAAGTCTCACTATGTTCTGTTTGTATGTCATTTGGGGATTTAACTTATTTCGCCTGTTGAGCCTAGAGGTCAATAGTGAGTCAGTACCACCTACCGGCTTGATCAGGTCCATCGGACCTCGGTATGTCTGATCTGGCTATGGTGAATCATTAATGGTCCTTTGCGTCAACTAGCAGAGAAAACAAAATAGTTTTTCCTCTTTTGCAGAGTAAGGTGCACCAGTTGTGATTTTTGTGGTCTTGTCACATGTCTTTGTTTTCTTACATTTTGGATGGTTACTGCAAGTTGGCTCTGTAAAATTTATGTTTTGAACAAACATTTATCGAATTTATAAAATAGTCAGAATTCGATCCTCTTGTTTATTTTTCCTGGAAACGAGAGATCAATGATTAGGCATATACTGGTATACATATTGAAAAACCATAAGGGTGGGAAACCCATGATTACCAAAAAAAAAAAAAAAAAAAAAAAAAAAAAAAAAAAAAAAACACCATAAGGGTGGGTGTAACGGTCACCCAACCACCTCCACCATCTCAGCTTTTCAACACACTACCTTTAGAGGCGTAGTGCTGACCATCAAACCCCTTAGTACAAACATACCTCACAATATACCCACACACACTCACAAACAAAAAATATAAGAGGTGCATTTTGTTAAGTGGTGCAAACCACCCAACCGAGTCCATTTTTCCTCTTTTGTGCGAAGTGGATTTTGGCTGTCGTGGGGTTGGCGCGCGGTAAAGCTCCTTCACGTGTGGTGAAACACCACCATAAC
>JARVZY010006122.1:0-27361 GCA_030686995.1 Artemisia argyi
AGCAAACTTCAAGCCTATAGTGTCAGAGGCGCTACTAACATTCGTAAAATATACACTAAACTTTACAACCATTTTCTTTATCCAAAGCTACTAACATACTTATCTCATGTAATCACTTTTCACAGCCATTGTGAATAGGATCTGCTGATCCATAGTGATAGTGTGATTACGTATTAACCCTTCTGGAAAAAGAAAATGCTAGATCATTTTCCAATTAATATTATACAAAGTTCTCCTATTAAATAGCAAAACAAAAAAAGAACGGCTTACAAATTAAATAAAAACACACATATAACTATACAAATCATAATAAAGGCATATCTAGTTTCAAAGATTACTTATGAATAAGTGTGCACTTATTCTTTAAGGTGGTTACTTTAACCTATTTAGAAATATGGTATAGCAGGAATTTTTGTGTTTGCTTATTGTTCCATCCAAATCATAATCAACTTGTCCACCTGGACCCCAACTCTTTGTCTTATATTTCCTGCATCAATCACCTACTTCTTATTGTTGTCCAAGGTTTGATAAGGAATGCTGCATCCATTTAAACCAACCGTTCCTATCACATAAACTAAGATTCTTCTTTAAGTTCCATTAGAACAACACATTATAGGTAATACATACACACACACACAGAGATACACGTTACTCTGTATACTGCAGAGGACGACTACTGATCAGGAAGAGTCAGCTCTGCATTTAATCAGATGGAAGAGTCAGATCAATTGGCAGAGTCAGAAACAACTTACCATATGGAATATACAACTATAAAACAAGAAAAGGAATTGAAGAACAATTATTTCCACGAGCCACTACTCAAGAGAAATCGTACCCTTTCTGCTGTCCCACAGGCCATCATTGGTGCCAAAGTTTCTAATATTGAAAGCTTGGACTATGAGTAAGTTTTGAATGCTACTTTCATCCCAAAAATGCAAACTTTTGAAAATATATCAAAATTATGAACACACAGTTGGATGGAAAGCAAAAAAAAAACCTGTTTTTCTTCTTGTTTCCAGGATCAACGAGAATGATCTTTTCAAAGATGATTGGAGGAGTAAAACAAAAGGCCAACTGTTGCAATATACATTCTTGAAATGGTTTCAGGCTTTGCTTGTTGGGCTATTAACTGGTATAATAGCCACTCTCATCAATCTTGCAGTTGAGAACATTGCAGGCTACAAACTCCTAGCTGTGTTCCACTATATACAGAAAAAGAGGTTTGTCATCGACTTCCACTCTACCAAATACTAGACGGTAAAATGGACGGGTCGGAAGGGTTGGGTAACAGCCAAGTGTCTTAAAGGTAAAAATGGGTCAGTTGGGTTGGGTTGGGTTGGGTTAACTTAAAAATCTTTTTTCCCAATTATCCTAAAAATGATAAGTGTCCAAATATGATTAGAATAACACTCCACATTATCGTTATGTGAAAAATTATTCTTTTGGCAAAACAATTTCGAACATTGTATGCATTACAAAATCTTTTTTGGATTTTTTTAACTGTTTGACCCGTTACATTTTTAGCTTAAGTTTTTCATCAGGATAATATCAGTTTGTTTTAATTATTAACGGTGGACACAGATACATGATGGGATTCTTCTTCATGGCCGGGGTCAACTTTCTATTGACACTTGTTGCAACTGTTCTATGCGCCTTTTTTGCACCTACAGCAGCTGGGCCTGGCGCTCCTGAAATCAAAGCTTACCTTAATGGGGTAGATACCCCTAACATGTATGGTGCTACAACAATGTTTGTTAAGGTGCATATGCCTACTCACAAAATAATTTATATTCATTTCTCGAGAGGGTACACAGCCTCACTAAAAATAGTAATTCGTCCTAGATTGCATGAGTTTTCATTTTAGGATGTCCGATTAATAAAAATGCAGGTTTAGTCGTTTAATCTACTTAGTCAATTGTTGTTACTGCAAATAATTGATATTAATGATTTGGCTCCTGAGATTCCCATGTTTTTTATTCTGGATGTTTAACAGAAAGTAGAAAACAAAACCATAATGACATGACCCAAACAATTTTCACGTGACAGATGGACTATTTCACACACTGGGTATCTATAAAAATTTGATTTTTTGGACAAAAACGACGTTCCCAACTGTACAGGTATTAAAAGAACCCGTTTGGACCCATTACCCAACCCGTCCAGTTTTCCCTCTCTAGTCATTAAAATATTATTAACAAGAAACAGAAGACGTATCATACAGTTATACCTGAAACTCTGAAAGCAGCTGACCAGTTTTGCCAATCTCTCTTTACAATAACAGATCATAGGAAGCGTATGTGTCGTCTCTGCAGGACTGGACCTTGGTAAAGAAGGACCACTAATCCACATTGGTGCTTGTATCGCCTCATTAATAGGCCAAGGTGGTCCTGATGGATACCAGATTAAAAATCCCTGGATTCGTTACTTAAACAATGACAGGGATCGCCGAGATATAATCACTTATGGTGCTTCCTCAGGGGTATGTGCTGCATTTCGTGCACCAGTAGGTGGTGTCTTGTTTGCACTCGAGGAGGTAGCAACATGGTGGAGAAGTGCACTTCTGTGGAGAACCTTTTTCAGCACAGCAGTTGTGGTTGTAGTGCTTAGAGGTTCAATGGAGTATTGTAAAGGTGGAGGTTGTGGGCTTTTTGGTGAAGGGGGATTGATTATGTTTGATGTCAGTGGAGTGTCGGTTATGTATCATGTTGTTGATCTCATTCCCGTTGTTGTGATTGAATTATTGGTGGAGTACTAGGAAGCCTTTACAATTACCTTCTTCGAAAGATCCTCAGACTCTACAGTCTCGTTAACGAGTAAGCCTTAACTTCTAGAGGGCTCAAATTCGGCCCAGTTACTTATAAATGTAAGATTGGGTCAATTTAACAAAAAGGAAATGGGTCAAACAGGTGAAAGTCATGCAAAGTTTGTTTCTGATGCATACAACCTGAAACCACCTAAATTGTTTCATCTAAATATTTAAAAATATTATAGTGATAATTTAGTTTTTTTAGAACCATTATTAACACTATCTATAGAAAGATAGGCACAAAAGGGTCTGTCGGTCAGCGCGCACGGCTCGTTTCGTACAAATATGATAGATTTCATGCCAAGCACGATGTGACCCGTCAACCCACCCAACTGGACACCTCTTATAAATTCACGCTTTGTTTTAGTTCAAGAATCAAGATACCAGATCTCTGTTTGAAATGGATCAGCTGCTCTAGAAAAAAATCAAAACCACATCAAAACTTAGCCCGTTATACTATGAATGGGTCGATTCGGGTTATGTTATACATCTAACGAATACAATAAAACAAAGTGATTATAAGAAATGCGCCAATTGGGTTGAAAGGGTAATACGAGTCTAAAATGCAATTTTTTAATGCATAAAACCTTTTGAATCATTTCTTTGAATATCACAAAATTACCCACTTGACCCGTTACCCAACCTGACCGGAACCATTTTGCCACCTCTACTAAAACTTGTATCACTGTTAATCTTGCAGGAAAGGGAGATTAGCAAAGATATTATTAAGTCTAAGCGTTGTATTATTCACCTCTGCATGCCAATATGGACTACCATTCCTTGTAAGCTGCAAACCTTGCGATCCATCCCTGGTAAATTCAGAGTGCCCTAATACAGGAAGGATGGGCAGCTTTAAGCAATTCAACTGTCCAGAAGGGCACTACAATGATCTAGCAACTCTCCTCCTCACAACTAATGATGACGCAGTACGCAATATTTTTTCCGTAAATACTTCCACAGAATACGATACAATCTCTTTAGTCATATACTTCACGCTTTATTGCATACTGGGAGTCATCACATTTGGTATCGCAGTTCCAACAGGCCTTTTCCTTCCTATACTCCTAATGGGGTCAGCCTATGGCCGAATGCTTGGGATTGCAATGGAACCTTACACGAAACTCGACCAAGGCTTGTATGCAGTTTTAGGGGCAGCTTCATTAATGGCAGGTTCAATGAGAATGACAGTTTCCATTTGTGTCATATTTCTTGAATTAACTAACAATCTTCTTTTACTCCCCATAACCATGCTTGTACTTCTAATCGCAAAAAGTGTTGGAGACTGTTTTAACAAAAGTATCTATGAGATCATACTGGATTTAAAGGGGCTTCCTTTCTTGGAAGCTCACCCTAAACCATGGATGAGAAACATTACTGTTGGTGACCTGGCGACGGTTAAGCCGCCAGTAGTCACTCTTTCTGGAATTGAGAAAGTAGATCGCATAGTAGAGGTTTTACAGAACACTACACACAATGGTTTCCCTGTAGTGGAAAATATAACTGTGCCCCATGTGGGCCAGGTGAGTGAAGTGTGTGGGATTGTTTTAAGAGCTCACCTTTTGTTGGCGCTGAAGAAAAAATGTCTCATGAAAGAAAAAAGGAGAACAGAAGAATGGGAAATTACAGGGAAAATTACTTGTGTTGACGTGGCAGAAAGATGTGGAAAAAATGATGAGATGGCGGTTACAAAGGAAGAAATGGACATGTATGTGGACTTGCATCCACTTACAAACAGAACCCCACATACGGTGGTTGAGACCATGTCAGTCGCGAAAGCTATGGTGCAATTTAGGGAGGTCGGGCTTCGTCATATGCTCGTCTTACCAAAGCACACTGGGCCTGCAGTAAGTATTCAATATCACGACTACAAAAAACATCAACCTTCATTACTTTTTTTTAATCACAATACATGGAATGACATAGTTCGTAGAAGATTGAAATTCTAGGGATTCTTGTTACTAACCTGAAGCTATGTTCCTCCTGTTAGGTTCCGCCACTGGTGGGGATCTTGACCAGGCAAGACTTAAGGGCCCACAACATTTTGAGTGCTTTTCCTCATTTGGAGAAGTCCCATGAAAGTAAAAGAAGACGCTAAATCTCAGTGGACAAAGATGCACTGTCAGAGCTTAAAATAAATCCATGTAATTATTGTACCCTTCAATTTCAATATTTGATTCTTCAGTTAAGATTAAAAGTAGTAAGATAACACAAAAAGCTAAATAATATTAATTATAAATTCTTATAGATCTGAACTGTTTAATCGGTTGTACACAAAATATCTAAAATCTAATGACAACAATGTCACTCATTCTAAAGGAATTTCTATTGCATTTTAGACTTGATTTTCTTCTTCTTCTTTCCGGATTTCTTTTTCTTGACACTTGCTCCAGTTCCTCGTTTAAATACAGCCAATATTTCAATGCTGCATATGTCGTTTCAATGACGTTCAAATAATCAAATATGGAAAAGTTATGAAACCAAAACCAGATTATTCCAATTTAATCATAGCACGGTTCTACCTAAGGTAGAAAAGGACCTCCAGCCTTTTGTAGGGAGTGAGGATCGAACCCTTGACCTCTTGGTTGAGAGGCAAGGGGTTTTCCAACTGATCCAACCCTACTTGTTATAGCACTGTACAAAGTGAAATAGTAAATAACATAACACAAAAGAGATACCTCTGGGTACCAGGAAAGAAATTGAAACCATGGGCTTTACTCAAATGCCAAGCCTTACTTGAGAGTAACGCCGTGCAATTCTGTAATACAATTCATGTACATTAGTAAGCTCACATGCATATCTGAACTTTTGCAATTATGAAAACTAGTGGAACTAAATTTAGTTCTTAGCAACCACTCTGAAAGGATGAGACCCAGATGTACCTCTTTAAAGCTTTCCCATCCGCAGCTTATATAAATAAGTGTTTGAGGTAGTGACCGACTTTCTTCCTGTATGGTTCTGCTTGGAATATTAACTGAATCTTCTCTTGCTCGTAAAATCCAAGGTCGTTTTTCATCTTTCACAGTCAAGGTTGGGCTACAGGGTCAGAAAAACAAAACACACCATAACTTTAGGTTCTTGACTTCCAATCAGAGAAACTGACAAAAAAAAGTCAACTAAATTACATAACTATTCCTACCGTTCAAGAGTCATGGCTTTACGCTCTGCTTGTTTAATCGCCCTTAAAGCACCAATCAAAGCTGGGTCAAGCCCCTTTCTAGGAGGATCAACCACAAGAACATCTGATCCCACAAGCCAAGAAAGTGGGTCCTGTGAGAAGCAGTAGATGAAACTCAATATAAGTACGACCACAACTTTAATTAACATTGTACAAGTCTCAAAATGCTCGAGGTAGGTGCAGGTCAAAAGGATTTATTGATGTGGGATGACCAGACACACTTTAGCGTGTCAAACATGATTGGAAAAATAATATTACCTAATTTAAATCAATAATATTCTACTTTTTGGGATGAAATGATTTAGGAGGTTTTATGCATTAGAAATTCGCTCTTTGCGACTTCCAACCTCAAACTTCAAGCCATTTGATCGGTTTCCTTTGAACAAGTTTTCCACTTTACCTGTTTGACCCGATAAAGATGAAATTTAACCCAAATCAACCCATTGAATGGTAAATGGGTCAAAATTGCCAATCTACTAATTTAGATCACCCGTAGTGTATATACAGTTTTCATGGCTTGATTCAATAAAGCAGCATTTACATTTTATCTCATCACAAATAATAGAATGTGGAGATAAAAACTTTAATACTAACAAGTGAAGTGTCAGCATGATGCCAACTAATGCTGCTATCAAGGGAGCTTGGAAGCCGTTCAATTGTCTTCTCAAAAGCTAGCTTGGATTCTTTATTGATCTCGACACATCGAACTGATCTGAAAATATTTATAGTAAAGCACAAGTACGGTTAGTTAATGAAATAACCACTTCAAAGCAATCAAAACATATGAACAAGTCTTTCCTGCATTTTCTTGTGGAAGCTAATGACAATCCAATGACTCCAGCTCCAGCATATAGGTCAGTAACCGATGCACCAAGAGGAACATATTTATGTAATTTTTGAAGCAAAGAATCAAAAGCCTGAGAATGAAAACAATGCCATCAATAGAATGCACAGTGCTAATTAGGAAACCATTATAAAAGATAAAAAAACCACCATAAAAGTCAATAGATTTGCTCTGGGTGGTAACCGACCAATAAGACATTTAAAAAAGAAGAATAGCTGAAATTCTAATTTACCAGAAACAGAACCTAGGATGATGCATGCAGTTTCTATAAGAAATATAAAAAGACCTCCCCTGTGAATAAATTTCTTACCCTTGTGTTTGCTTGGCCAAAGCTTGATGGAGCCAAATAGACATCAATTCCTCCAACATGCTCCCAGAAATCTCTCTCTCCTAATATATGTCTCCATCTATTTCCAAAAATTACCTGCATCACCAGAACAAGGTAAATTAATAAGTTGCTCCTCAATGTGACCATTATTCACCATTCTCAAGTTAAAGCATAAAAAACTGATCGACATTGTTTATTCCAAACAAGGCTATTACCATATATGGAACACACATTAAATCCAAAATCATAAACTAACAAACATACTACTTAAATTAAACTTCAAAATCATCTACATCATCCAACTGTTATAACTCACAAAGTCCTTTTACCACAGAAAAGTCTTATTACATTATCTGACTGTAAGGCCTTGACATGATAATCATTTTCTAAAGCAATTCTCTCCCAAAACCACTACTTGAGTAGCAGAAACAGAATTACAGCACTCACATTGTTAGTAGACGTTTGGAAGTTTGCCCAAACAGAATGAATTAGATGAACTTTACTGTTCGGCCCCCCATTTCTCCACAAGAACTACAAGGCAAACCACAAAGATGCATATTTATTACTGTTGGTAAAATTACATACGAAAATAGATCATCCTGTTTATTTAAGATTTTAGTCTATAAAAAATAGAAAAGCATCTAATATGGAAGTAGTAATTTTTAGAGTACCGTAGCTAAGTCATTCAATTTTTCTGCACTTGCCGAAGTTTCACTGCGTGCGTTCCAAACTAAAGAAACTTGTACTCTGCCTGTAAAATGACTTGCATCTTTATGATCCAAGGTAGGTCTAATAGTCCACATATGCTATACATACAGCTGTAAACTATGAGTAGCAGTAATGACTAACCACTTCTATATCTTTCAGAAGCAGGGAGGGATGTGTTGTATGTGGTGACAGCCATCTATAAATAACCATCGAATTAGCAAATATACAAACGACTTACTCTCAGATAAAACATTAGGCTCCATATAAAATGAAAATATTTTGCACCTGAACATATCTCAAATAACCAGTCCGTTCATCTTCATCATAAGGTTCGATATTCAGAATCTTTATACCTGCAACAGGAAATACCAAAAAATTACGAAAGATAGAAGCCATATCAGCCTAATTATCTTTTGTTGCAGAAATCTTGTCTACTAAAATACATACACATTCCAGAACAAGAATTGAGTTGAAGATCTAAGACCTTTTTTCAAGAGCTCCACGGCAGCATTTATGCTTGGATGATGGGCTGCACAGATGAAAGATGAAAAACTGTAGAATTAGCTCAAAAAGAACTATGATGGTAATCTTAGGACATCTTTTTCTAACTTTGCACTAGCGTTAACTACCATAGGTACAGAAGGGACTAACAACGATACATAGACCGTACTAATACACCTACTATAAGTATATGTACTACTTTTGCATTAATTTATCTTGTCATTTGGTTGAACATAATACACCAATGGGCTATGACACTAGACACTGCCTGCTTATACATGCATACTTGTTCCGTGGATAGACTAAGCTACTTATGTTTGCAATTCCTCTGCCTAACTCATGGATAAAATCTGTGATACGGTGCAAATAAATGAGTATGAAGACAAAGGTTCAGACCTTTGCAATCAGGTATATCCACTACGTTGTGTGTGCCCTCTTCATATAGCCCAATCTGAGGATCAGCTGACGATCCTCGTATAGCAAGTTTAGCCCGGCACCTCCATCCCCACTGCAATTAAACAAATGCTACTATCTAAATATACATATCCATTCATAACGAAAACAAAAGGTAAAGTCCATCAATATATAATCTACGTTCCCTGAAAAAGCAAGATTTATTTTCAATATATAATCTACGTTCCCTGAAAAAGCAAGATTCTGGCATTTCTCAAGGAAAGAGACGAATTTATATATGTCACTTCTACGTCGCTTACCAATCGAAAAAAGTAAATTTTACTCGTTTGCAATGAGAAATAATTAATATCCATCAACATTGTCGTTTCACCTTTTATTTCCATAGTAAACAAGTTAATTTACTTTTTTACTATTGTATGTAACATACTCACATTTTGTGCCACTTTAAGTGGCAACAAAAGTGTGAAAGTATGTTACATACAATTACATGAAAACGCAAGTAGGTTGCATACACTCGTAAAAAGTAATCTAAGTAATATACAGCGGGAGTAACAAAGCATGTTAGTGCATTTCATCGCAAATAACCTTTTTGCTAATGTATCTACTTCTGGAACAACATTGTATGATAACTGATCTAAATTACGATAACTGTAAGATGCTGCTAGGGATACAAAATATAAGTTAAAACAGATTTCACAAACATATTCATCGTTTATTAATTATTAAGTATAAAGGTATAAGCTAGAAAGGTAGTAGTAACACATTTGACTGTGATGTGTATATACATACCAGCCTACAAGTATCGAAAGTGAAATCGGATACACCGTGCTTCTTAAAAAACGTCGTCGCCTCTTGTAAAACAATTGGACGGTGTAAATTCTCCTCGTGTGTACATCCTGAACACCTGTATTACCAAACCACAATCAAAGTAATACTCCCTCCGTCCCACAACATATGTCTAGTTTTTATATACTGAAAGTAATTATGACTACTTTTCCTATTTTACCTGTCTAATCAAAACTTGCATTAATTGCTCATTTCTAATTTCCAATAATAAGTATAACAGTAAAAATTACACAAATCATAATGAGTACTACGTACTACATCTAAAGCGCAAACACGTTTGCTTAAAACTTAAATAACGAGTAATATTGTAAGACTAAAATACACCTACTTATAAAAGTCAATGCAGTATTGCAGTCTTAAATATTTAAATAGTTAATTGCATATGATATACAATAAAATTTCTCTACTCGCTTACTTCACACACATATATGCATTAAAAAAAAAAAAAAAAAATTGCACACACAAATTAATGCTACTATACACCGTCGCCGGTATGCGTGGTAATCCTCTAGTATACATATATAAACGGATAAGTTAATAAAAAAAATTAAACTCAAAATTCAGTTTTAGTTATTAAGCAAACTTACGATTCGAAATGAGGACAGTTGAGTGAACACGGTGATGAGGATGAAGTAGGATTGGTGTTAGGGTTTGGAATTGGAAGTAATGAAATTGATGATGATTGAGGTGACGTCAGCGGTGGTAGTGTTTGGACCGAGGAACAGGAAGTGATGGTGGTGGTGGAGCGGTGGTGTGGTAAGAAGGGGAGGGAGAGTGAGGGTGGAGGTGGTGAGAGGAAGAAAACGGACATTTTTGGTAGTGGTGGTGGCGCGGGAATGAATGGATAAATGTTTCAGACAGGTATAAACAAGTGCAACTACTTGTATCTTTCTTTTTGGGGGGCAAAAAGGTAATATCACGTAGCTTTGTAACTTTTTTTTGAAACGCAAATATATTAAGCCATTAAGGCAAGAAGCGAGAAATAATACAATATTCGAGGACGTGCTCTAAGGCGGAGCACTTAAAAACCAAACAATCCATACAAAAAGATTATACAACAAGCAAGTCACCCGGATTTTGGATCCATATATCCCACGAGAATCGGTTCTTAGAAGCCCGGTGAGAAGCCCATAGGAGAGACATCCTTTGAACCGAAGAAAAAATATCTTGGTGACGAATCGATGTCACTTCTGCCTCTGACTCCGCGTGAAGAAGTTTGTTTCTCCAGTTCCATATGCTCCACATAAAAGTCATGCACACTGCATGAAATGATTTGGCCACCCATTTGTTTGTCGAGAAACCCGTATTACCTTTGAGAATTTGCGACAATGATGGATTAAACAACGAAGGACATCTCCACCAACTCCAAATCTTAAGCCATATGATCTTAATTATAGGACAAGAGAGGAAGCAATGCTCCCGAGACTCATCATCCGTACCACAAAAAAGACAAGATGGGGAGGGAACTGAAACACCATGACGAACCAAATTAATTCTGGTAGGTAGCTGATTTAAAGCTAAACGCCAAGTACATACATTCACCTTTCGAGGAACCCAAGAATTCCATATGAAAGGGGAAAGAGCGTCATTATTTACGAACACTTGCTTTTGAATAATTCGGCTGAGAGAGCTAACTGAGAACATACCTGATTCATTTAAAGTCCATATCCATTTATCATCTTGTGTAGAATCAAGCACAATCATGTTAATGAGACTTAGTAACGCGGACAATTCACCTTCTGCCCGACCACTAGGTTGCCTTCTCCATGCCCACTTACATTGCCAAACGCCATCTTCTAACACCCACCTTTCTGAAACATAACAGTCTTTATGAGTCTCTAAGGCATATAAACGAGGAAAAAGTGTTCTTAAAGGGCCTCGATCTTTAATCCAACTATCGTTCCAAAACTAAGATTGCCTACCGCTGTAAACTTTTCTTTCAATGAGATTATTAAGTGGAATACCAATCTGCTCTATTTCAGCACAATAGCTAACAATGTTTGACCAAACTCCGGAATTCAACCCCGTCCTAACATTAAAATCAAAACCACCTTCTGAACCATAAATTTCTTTTATTACCTTTCTCCACAACGAATTTCTATCATTGAGAAAACGCCACTTCCATTTGCCAAGGAGCCCCATGTTTTTTGCTTTGAGACTTCCGACCCCTAAACCTCCATCTTTTTTGTCAGAAAGGACCTTTTGCCAACGGACCCAAACCATTTTCTTCTCATTTTCTTTAAATCCCCAAAAGAAACGTCTTCTTATTGATTCAAGATGAGAAATAACAGATGCAGGCGCTCTAAAAATAGAGAAGTAATAAAGAGGAAGGCTCCCTAATACAGATTTCACAAGAGTAAGCCTTCCTCCAATAGAAAGAAGCTTACTTTTCCATGTGGCGAGTCTTTTTGAGAACCTGTTAATTACTTCACTCCAAGCTTCAAGCCTTTTTAAGTTTCTTCCAACAGGTAGACCTAAGTAAGTGAATGGGAGGGAATCATGAGCACAGCTTATTGATCTTGCAACATTCGCAACATCTTCTGGAGGAATCCCAATACCAAATAATCTGCTTTTCACGTAGCTTTGTAACTACTACTAGTAATAAAAGTTTTTTAAATTCTCTATTAGAAACTCAATCTTTCTACTCACTTAAAGATTACTGCTCTGGCTTATATTATAAGCCGAAAGATGGAGCTTATATTTTTATAAAATTATTTGACGAATTAGTCGGAGGTAAAGCTTATTAATGTAAAATTGCATAAAAGTTTAGATATATTTTCGGCTTTTGTGTAATAATCCATTATATTTTGAAGGTTATTTATGTAATTTGATTAGCTATAAGCCCATTTCAATTGGCTTGGGTTTATGAAAGCTTATGGCTTATAAAAGCTTGTGTAAACATGTATAACAAACAAAGTTTATTTTATAAGCTAGCTTATTTAAAAGCTCAACTCCCGGTAAGCCCCTATAAGCCCCGCACCAAACGCAACCTATATAGCCAGCCGCAAGGTCATCAGTTTGTTGAACCGAATTATTATAATAGATTTATAGCAATCAAAATAACATTTAACTTAATTTAACCTTATGGATCACTCTAACTTGTAGGCTCACTACACTCCCTTCCTCAATGCCGTAGTCCTAACTACTATTTGGGTTCTTTGGTGATTTATAAATGAATCTACATTCGGTTCAAAAAGGCCTAAGAAAGAGCTTGTTGTAAATGACATCAAGCTATACTCTTTCACTTGGATCTCTAGTAGGCGAAGAACAAGTTTTTGTAATTGGATAGAGTTGTTTAGCAACCCTCAGATCGCACTTTCTATTCCTATGTAATAATGTTCCCCTCCACCTACCTCCTTGCTAGTATGTTTTTAATACAAATTGCAGTTCGAAAAAAGTAAAAATTACCTAATGTGGTAACACTAAATGCTATGGGTATGTTTAGTGAAACTGGCTGGAACTAGGCTGAGGCTGAGGTTGGAGTTTGTTTTATGAAGTTGTTTGACGAATTAGTTGAAGTTAAAGCTTACTAATGTAAAATCTCATAAAAATACATCAAATTAAATTCATATATATTTACAACTTTTGCTTCTGTTATATTTTAAAAAACATTTAATTAATTTTGCTAACTATAAGCCCTCATAAGCTCGTTTTAATTGGCTTGGCTTATGAAGACTCGTGGCTTAAGTTTCCATAAGCCTGTGCAACAAACAAAGCTTATTTTAGCAACTCAAATCCATATAAGCCCCTAAAGCCTTGTCCCAAACACAGCACTCATTAATATACGCATAAACACACATAACGTACAGTGCTAAAAGTTAAATCAAGAAGAACACCAAAACCGGTAGGGTAACTTCGATGTTATTAGGCGTAAAATGCTCTTACTATATCACATAATATTTCACACATGTTTTGATCGAGACTTGAACCCACAAACGCTTCTTGATTGCTCAGTCACTCATGAAGCTTGTTAAGCATCATTTTTGGTATATACAAAGAGCATAGATATTTAAGAATCTTAAAAAAAAAAATGACTTGTGCCATCGTTAAGCATTATGCATCGTTTTCAATTAAAAGAGGAGAAACTAGCAAAACTGGAGGGAATACTCGAAACCAGCCTATGTAGTTAAAAAATGTGTGAGCATCTTCAGAGCTAAAGTATTTCAATCTAAATGACAATGGAGGAAAAGAAAACAATTGTAATTCTAATATTAACAACTTGAACAAGAACTTAAACTCCAAGCTTTGTTAAAAAGGTCTTTCGAACCAATGCAATTAAGCTTTTTGTAACAGTGAGAAGCAAGGTTGCAAAAATCGGGAATCGGTAGTCGGGCGGTCGACTACCTTGTAGCATGTAATCGGTCTAGGCGGGATTAATCGGATTGGCATTTTTTGCAAGTTTTGGGTATTTCTGCCAAGTTTTGTGTATTTCTGGCGAGTTTTATGTATTTCCGGCAAGATTTTTTCTGAAAAACAACTTGTAATAGATTTAAATAGTTACTATAAGTGATCAAAATAAGTTTAGTGTGAGTTTTGGGTACTTCCAGCAAGATTTGTAGGTTTCCGGCAAGTTTGACCACCATTGACCGCCGTTGACCACGGTTGACCTATTTGTTTGACCCAATTACATAATTCGGCAAGGTTAGTGGCCCTGTAGTGCCTAGGCGGCGATTAATCAGCCTTGTAGATTTTTTTTTCAATTGTGCAGAGATGCTCTTAACTTTTGTCATACAATTCAAACTACAATGGTTAAAAAGGTCTAATAGGAGACCTACAATCACAAACGCAAACATAATGAAACAAAACAAGAACAAATTAGTTGCAAGTTCAGCAACAAATATTGTTGCGAATTCAGAAAACACAATATATAAAGTAGCAAACTGAAATGATTACCACATGCATTCTTCAATTTGGGACACCTAATATTTACAATTAAACCACCACAACACATCGATGGACAAGGGTATCAGTAAAACATCTTAAAGGGTACAGAATGATACGTGTTGTATCACATGAGGTGCTAGGCTCTATAGTTGATTACGAATAAAGAAGGAAACCTCATGGTTAACTGATCCCAATCATCGATCATCTTAAAATATTATCATCATCAAGCGTCAGTGCCAAAGTAACGGTCACCAAACTCACCAAGACCAGGTATTACACGATACTCGTCGTTCAAAGTAACATCAATCTCTGATGTTACTATCTTCACCGCAGGAAACCGTTTTGAAACACAATGGATTCCTTCTGGGGCCTAAGCAAATGACAAATTTAATGAGTAATAAGAACGACCAATGCATAAGATGTAGCATGACTAGATGTTGCAAAATAGGCATGTCAGGTGGCTGTTTGGTACGGGTTAAAATGAATCGGGTTAGGTTGAGCCGAACCCACAACCTTTTGGTTAATGGGTCACTCACATACCACTATGCCAAAGGCCCTTAGGTGAATTTCAACCATTTGACATGGTTCATTATTGAGAATTCTTTCATTTGAGCCATTTAGAGTAAAACATAACCCAAATTGACCCATTCATAAGTAAATTGGCTGAATTTGTTATGTGTAGCAATCCTAGACAATGGAACTCACCGAAATGAGGTTCAGGAATATTATGTATGACTCAGGCACCCCTTTCTGTATCAATAGTTCAATTGCCTGGTTAGTAGAATTACCTGTGAGCCAAATAACACACAAAGATGATTTTGTTTGCAATCAAAAGGACAATCACAAATTTCAGGGAAGTTGAAAATTTTGGTAAAACTGTACTCAAGCATCCAAGATGTCCTTTTAAGACTGAAGCACTTCCATTTCTATACAGTTTTTAAGTTACAAAGACCTATTTGCTCCTTGTTATTATAACAAGGTTGAGGTTGTTGATCTGAATCCACAAGATTCTATCATTTTCAGTCATCTTGCATTTGTCATAAAATAAGGTTAAACCGTTAAACAATTATGAAATGGTCGAGTATCTCATCAACATTAGATGCTCAGTCAAATGTTGCGAAAGTTGTGGGACTTATAAGATGTAACATATTCGGAAAGGTTTCCCATAATTCTTAACCTTATTAAATCATGCACGCAAAAAGCAAAAAAGAGTAAAATAACCAACCGGTAGCAAGAACTGGATCAAGGAGAAGCACATGTCTTTCTGAAATGTCCTTTGGGAGCTTTTCATAGATAAGCTGTACATGATATGGAAGATATATAGTTTGTTACATGAACCAGTAACATAAATGATGCAAGTAAAACCGACATCCACAGATTAAAAGTGGATAAACTGACAAACTAGGCTGAGATGCTTTACCTGCTTGCCATTGTCACCATCTCGATGGATCAGGATTTTTCCAATTTTTATGCCCTTACAACATGCACGCAATGCATTTTCCATACTTTCACCACTGTAAAATGAAAAATTTTCATAGTTATCAAACTGCATTAAAAATTAAGCCAAGACACGGGTCACATTCAGCACTATAAATAAAGAAATGGACTCCTGTCACAAACACATGTGAAATATGCATCCCAACACCCATAAAAGTTGAACTCACGCAATATGTATTAACATATATCTTCATCCAACCTTTTTATTAACCACGATTTGATAGTTAACACTGTGACAGACCCATCCTTTGGTATTTGTGGATTAAAAGTGGCATATTCATTAGAGCCTTCCAGAAAATCAAATTTAAAGTTCTAGAAGATAAGTCCACGAATTTAAAAATTAAGCATCACTTTTCAGACTGCAATGTATTTTAACATATGATTGTAAAAGCTCATAAACTGTCTACTATTGCTCAAAAGGCCACTCACCTTCGAACAATTGAGACACCACATAGTTTTTTGCAAAAGTCAACTCCACTATACACCGATCCTGCAAAAGCAGCAACTTATCAATAATATTCAGGAAACTCCTTATTCTAAAGAGGATATCATACTATAGTCATAGACAGAATTAGCTTCACAATCTTCCCGCATTTTTAGGCCTCAATTCGAAACCACTCTAACCAAAGACCAAATTGCATGGAGCTTTAAGCTATATAATACTAAATATGTACACACCAGATTGATGCATATGTGATGCATGAATGCAACTATCATGTTACATTGAAATTCTAACAGCTACTTAAAAAGAACAAAAAAATCAATAGGCAATGCATGGCAATATACATCCAATAGATTCCAGCACCTTAAGTATGTCATGAAAAACAAGCAGTTATATGAGAAGTTAAAACCAAGTGTCATTGGATAACGTTGTACCTGTTGGAGTGACTACTTGCATCTCGGTAAATGGTAAATGACCAAGGCCATGCTCCACAACCTGGGACCAAATTCATATGATAAATGGGATTTAATTCTCAAAATTCAGACTTTAAATACGAGTTTCTAAGAACTTCATATAGGATAGAGTTATTTACCAGTCGAATTAGGCGATCTGAATAAAATACAAAATCATGCTTTGATATCTCTTTATCTCGAATTAATGTGTGCATGCCTCGAATCTGTAACAGGGATCTTGAATCAATGTACATATCTTATATCATCATACATACATAAGTATCAGACCATAACTGATGATAATAAAATGGCAAACAGAATACCTGGAATGTTGACTGAATTACATATAAGTTGGGATATATTTTGCAGAGGTCATGCTGACCAAGCTTTGTGTGGATATGTTGCACAATCAAGTCTATAGCTACATGATTATCACCTCCTCGTGGTATGATAACATCGACATACTTTTTAGATGGAAGAACAAAATCATCAAAAGCAGGTTTAACAAATTTTGCATACTGCACAGATAAAAACAATGATGTCATTTTCTCTTCTTGTAGAGCCTGAGAATGGTAGCTGTTCATTTTTAGTTTTAATAAACAATTATTTTGTCAGATATTGATCAATACCAATGGAACTTATAAAAACTCTAAACAAATACTTCTGAAAACTCTAAACAGATACTTCTGGAAACTTTGGGAAGACCCTACCTGCTCAAGTACAGAGTTTACATCCCTGCCCCTCTCAGCTGTGTCTCGCCTTATTCTACGAGCAAGCCTCACATCAGCATCTAGTACAATTATTGTCAACAAAATAATGAAGTGAGACATGTTGGTTAGGAGTTAGGACAATGAACATTTCTAGCAAAGAATGAAATTATTAATCAGGATGCAATTTATACGCAATTTTGTATGGTAATAAGGTCAATTAGATGGTAACTTCAACAGAAGCTCAACTAGGCAGTATAATACATATAGATCAAACGAAATGAACATAATTCTATACATGACCAACTGAAAACTACATGATGTACTGCTTTAGTCTCTTGTTCAGATTTCACTTGACAATTATTCAACAATATATGATCAGGATACTTGGTTACTGAGCAGGCTAAGAAAGAATAAGACTACATGATGAGTGAAGAACAAAATACTTAAGTCACCAAGTGAAACTTGGTGAAATGTCATTTTTGATATAGTGATGTGCGCTTTTATTCACAATAGAGTAAATGCAGATATTACGGATTTACGGATCATTTCTAATCATCTATATATTCATAGTTCTGCATCTGGCATGGATACCAATAAAACATGAAAGAATACTAAGAAGATGGTGTTTTGCAAGAATCATAAAAAATTTAGTAGCGAGTACGGGAGATCCAATGAAAGCTAAAGTATAAACACCTGTGTCAACAAATATCTTCATATTCATTAAGTCACGAACTCTTTGGTCATGAAAAACCAGTATTCCCTCCAAGATAATTACATCAGATGCATTCACCTGACAATCACACGAAAAATATGTTATAAAAAGGAAATGTCTTCAGTACTACAGCAGTCAAGACTACTACTCTCGAACCCTCTTAATTTCAACTACCTGAGTCAATAATTTTGAAACAATGATGCCAACTCTAAAAACTTTTACTAAAATATGAATTTAAGAGTTATTTCATCTTCTGGTGGCATGAAGCTTCACTATACAGCCTACATACTAGTCAACAACTACTCTGACTCTGAGGTATAAAAGAATTAAAAAGCATAGCCCTTCGTGTTAACAATTTTGAAATATGTACTAATCAAGACAGCATGTTCAGAAGCAGGTACCTGGCGGAAGGATTCGGAACATCTGCGGTGGTTTTTAAAGTCATAGATGGGAAGCTGTACCGAGTTTCCTTGTTTGAGCTTTTCCATGCACTCTAGCATTTGCTCTGTGTCAAAAGCATCTACAAAAAAAAAAAAAAAATACAAAAAATTACAGCATGAGTAAGCATTTTTTGGTAAAATAAAAATTGACACGCACTATATTTATAAGAACATTACCAGGGTGATCAAAATTATACTCGTGGACATGTTTAGATTCTTCAGCGCTCAAACCACGATAGAATGAATCCTGCATAATAGACACAAAAGAAAAGATAATATACACTCCTCATCAAAATTTTGTGTTAAATAGAGGTGTACCAAATATCTAGAACGGAGTACTGCATATCAGATAAGCTTCGCCTCCAAAAGAATTTATGTTCAATTGCAAATTCCAGCCCCATGGCCACCCAAGGTCCCCCTTCCCTCTAGTATTACCCTCACCATTATTAAGCTAGACCCCAATCACCAACCTAGCTAACTCTGTCTACATAAGCCTGTTGTCCCACTTTTCTCTGGATCGATTTATAATAAGTTGCAAATATATGAATAAGTAAATCTATAATTTCATTAACCTTTGTAATGTTACATGTATCTAACTATATATAAGGTTTCAAACATTGTGTTTGAACCATTGTGACTCTTCATCAAATGGTCACACCCATTCGACTTGATCCTAACCGAAATTCTAACCATTGTGTCTATTCGGTTGTTACATAACCGAAATAACTACCAAAGTTAGTTAATAACTTTCTAATCTACATAATTGGTCCTTCTACCTTTTAACTAAACTAAATAATACTAATAAGCATAAGTTGAAGATTATTTCGGGTCACATTCTCCTCCTTAATCTTCATCGTTGCTTCTTGTTAAATCTTGAACTCCGAGCATTTGTCGCATTGTTATGAACCTCAATCTTGGTAGAGCCTTTGTTAGTATATCTGCTCTTTGTAGTTCTCCTCTGACATGTTCTATGTTGATGTGTCCATTCTCTACGCATTCTCGAATGAAATGGTATCGAATATCTATGTGTTTACTTCTTCCATGAAAAACTGGGTTCTTCACTAATGCTATTGCTGAGACATTATCTATTTTCAACGTTATCTTTTGTTCTTCATTTCCAGTTAATTCACTGAGTAATCTTTTCAACCATAATGCTTGACATGCTGCTGCTGTAACCACCATAAATTCTGATTCACATGATGATAGTGCCACTGTCGGTTGTTTCTGAGTGCTCCATGTAATGGGTGACTCTCCAAAATAAAATACTACGCCTGTAGTTCCTTTTCCTTGATCAGTGTTGATTCCATAACTACTATCACTGTATCCTGTAATCTTGCAGCCGCCTTCTTTCTTGTAAATTATGCCATGCTCCTTTGTTCCTTTAATATATCGGATTACTTGCTTTACTGCCTTCAGGTGATGTTCTTTTGGTTCTTGCATCCATCTGCTGAGTAGTCCGACTGAATAACTAAGATCTGGTCTTGTATGTAGTAAGTACCTGAGACTTCCAATTAAGCTTCTATAATAAGTTGCGTCAACTGATTCTCCATCTTCCGCCTTGACCAACTTAGTACCGGGATCCATTGGTATCTTCGTATCATTACTATCTTCCATGTTTGTTTCCTTCAAGATCTTGTTAATATAACCTGTTTGCTTGATTGTAATCTCTCCTCCTGTCTGTGTAACTTCTATCCCAAGGTAATAAGCTAACAATCCTAAGTCGCTCATTTCAAACTTTTCTTCCATCCGGGATTTAAATAATTCTACTTCTTTCTTTGGAGTGCCCGTGATTATTAAATCATCTACATAAACTCCAACTATAATTGTTGAGTTCTTGGTTCTCCTTGTATAAACTGCTTGTTCGAGATTACACTTCTTGAAATCTAATGATTTTAAGGTTTGATCAAGCTTCACATTCCAAGCTCTCGGTGCTTGTCTTAATCCATATAAAGCTTTAATAAGCTTGTACACTTTTCCTGATTCTCCTTGTTGTACAAATCCTTCAGGTTGTGTAACGTAGACTTCTTCTTTCAAATCTCCATGTAAAAATGCTGATTTTACGTCTAAGTGATGAACTTGCCAACCGTGATATGCTGCTAATGCTAATATTAATCGCACTGTTTCTATCCTAGCTACTGGGGCAAATACTTCATCGAAGTCTATTCCTTGTTCTTGTACATATCCTTTTGCTACTAACCGTGCCTTGTATCTAATGATCTTTCCATGTGCATCTCTTTTGGTTTTAAAAACCCATTTGAGTCCAATTGCCTTTTGATTCTCTGGCAATGTAGTAAGAATCCATGTGTTGTTCTTATTTATTGAATCTAATTCAATCTTCATGGCCTCAATCCATTTATAATCCTTTGATGCTTCCTTATAGTTACGAGGTTCTTCTTCTATGAAGAATAAACTAGGTGCTTCAACGACACTAGCTGTTTCGTAGATTGCTTTTAAATCCTTTAATCCTCTAACTGGTGTATGATCAATTCTTCCAGAGCTTCCTAACGAGCTTCTAAGTGAACTAATAGTAGTTTCTATTTCACTTTCTGAGTTAGGTTCGTAATTATATGTTGGTGGTGTGAATGGTGAGTTTGGTTCTGTGGGGGAGTTTGGTTCTGATGTTGGATCTGGTAACGGATCCGGTATTGGAAATACATCGTCATCGTTTCCTATGTTGACAGGTATTTGGTTTGCATTGTCAACTTCTTCTACCACAAAACTAGTAAAAAATGTGTCTTGTGTACTTGTATTCTCTCCATTCTTTTCCCAATTCCACGGCTTTGTTTCCATAAACTTTACGTCCCTACTAATATATTTCTTCTTGGCTATTGGATCATATAACTTGCATGCTTTTGATCCTTCCTCTACTCCTAAATAGATCATTGGTATGCTTCTATCATCCAGCTTCTTTAAATAAGGTATTGTTATTTTTGCATAAGCTGTGCATCCGAATATCCTTAGGTTTTCTAGATTTGGTTTTCTACTGTAGAGTGCCTCATATGGAGTTTTATCTACTAGGGCTTTTGTAGGTACCCTATTTAGTATGTAAATAGCATGTTTCACTGCTTCCGCCCAAAAAGTTAAAGGTAACTTCATGGCTTTCATCATACTCCTCGTAGTTGATAACACTGTCCTATTTCTTCTCTCCACTACTCCATTCTGTTGTGGTGAGTATGGTGCTGTCAACTGTCTAGCTATTCCATTATCCTTACAATATTTGGTGAATTCATTTGATGTAAATTCGCCTCCTCTATCTGTTCTTAGCATCCTCACTTTCATTCTTAATTCCATTTCTATTTTCTGCTTAAATTCCTTAAATATACTAAATGCTTGATCCTTTGATTGTAGAAAGTAAGCCCACATGAAACGTGTACAATCGTCTACTAACAAGAATATGAGTTTCTTGCCTGAGTGTGTTGCTGGACTAATAGGACCGCAAAGGTCTCCATATATTAAATCCAACGGGTTCTTTGATCTGAATTTAGCTTGGTTTGGAAATGGTGTTCTACTATGCTTTCCCAATAAACATGCATCACAAATCTGTCCTACATGATTTATTCTAGGTAATCCATCGACTATACCCTTTCTAGTCATCTTGTTGATAGCGTCAAAGTTTAGATGACCTAACCTGGCATGCCATAACCATGCTTGGTTATCTATATTTGCTAATAGACATATAGGTGTGTCTATTCGTAGCCTAATACTGTAAAGTCTGTTCTTAGATCTTTCTACTTTCATCAACAACCTTCTGCTCTTGTCATACAAAGTCAATTTATTTCCATCCATTATAATTCTACAACCTATTTCTGTAAGTTGTCCTAGACTTAGTATGTTGCTCTTAAGGTTCGGTATATAATACACATCCGTTACTACCTTTTGTTCCTGGTTTATACAACCTAACAATATAGAGCCTTTTCCCTTTATCTCTACATATGACCCATCTCCAAAACGAACTCGTCCTGATATCTTTTCATCTATATCCTTAAAATGAGTCTTAATTCTTGTCATATGGTTACTTGCACCATTATCTAAATACCATATGCTTTCATCCTTTGAAGCATACTTTCCTGGTTGAATTTGGCCTTCATTCAACAATACTTCTTCATGTTTGGTTTCATGTACGGTCATTAATAGTGATGGTTCTTCATCTTCTAAGATAAGGTTTGACTGTTCCTGAGCTGTTGTTTTTGATCTACATCTACTCATGAAATGTCCAATTTTGTTGCACTTGTAACATCTTAAAGTACTCAAATCCTTCCTATTTGTATTCTTATTAGGGTTTCCCTTATAATTTGAGTTTCCTTCTTGTGAGTTATTTCTGTGTTTGTTGTTTCGCCAGTTTCTTTTTGAATAATTTGATCTACCTCCGCGTTTAATAAATTTCTTTCCTCTATCTGAGTGTTCACCTTGTGTGAATAGTAAATTATCCTGGCTTTCAACTTGACTTCCCTTACGGAGTTTTATTCTTTCCTCAAATGCCTTGAGTTTTCCAGTGATCTCATCTAGGGTAATTTCATCTAGATCACTAGTTTGTTCTATGGATGCTACTATTTGAATGAATCTATCTGGTGTGGAGTCTAATAGTTTTCTAACTACAAGTGATTCATCCAGTGTTTTCCCTAATTCTTTTGCCTTAGTGACATAACCGTTTAATTTATCTGAAAATGCATCCACTGTCTCTTCATCCTTCATCTGAAGGGCATTAAATCCTATCATCAAAGATTGCAACTTTGCTTGTTGCACTTTCTCTTCGCCAACGTGTCTCTTTTTTAATGATTCCCATAAATCTTTTGCCTTTTTACAACTAGCCACTTGTAAAATTACATCCTCTGATAACGCTTGATATAGAAGGGCAATAGTTGACTTATCCTTCTTATCATCTACTTCTACGCCTGCCTTAGGTTCTATTGTATCCCATAAACCATGTGCTTCTAATATAGCCTTAATTTGTATAGCCCATACCGTATAATTTGTGTTTTTCAACTTAGGGCATTGGTATTGTGCAATAGGTGTTATGGGTTTTAATGTAGTTGTTGCGTTTGTGTCATCGCCCATATTGAAAGTGTTAATGATCTTCACTTTCTAATTCAATGAGAATTTCTAACCCTTTTTTGTGGTATACTTAATACTACGGGAACAATAATAGTTTTTGGGAATCCTAATAGTATAACGAGTATCTAAAAATATGAATATAACGAAATTCAATGAGTTTGAATTTTGTTTGTGACCTCGTTGTTGTGATAATCACCAATTTGAATTCCCTTTAGTGTTCCTTTTTTTTTTTTTTTTTTTTGCCTCGTTGCCTCCTTTTCTTGTTTTCTCCAATTCGACTTCAAATAATATCCAAGTGACTCTCGGATTGTTCTTCCTTTCCTTCTTGTTTTTCTGTTTCGAACCAGTAAACAACCAAAGGTTTCTGTTTTGTTTTCCTCTAGTCGAATTGTTGTAGTATTTCCTTTGCTTCTCAACGAGTCAAAATTTTGAAAGTCCTCTAGTTCTTGTTTGAGACTTATCGAATCAAAAAAGAACTCGATTTCTTTTCTGTTTTTGGTGTATGTCGAACTGCTTTTCCAGAAGTTCGAACCCAAACAAAATAGTAATACCACGCTACACGTCTATATCTTTCTTTGTGTGTTGTGCTTGATCTCTTTCTTGAAATCTCTAAGTCTTGTTCACACGTTCTTTGTTACCACGCCTTGGTAATCTATGAATCAAATCAGTCTCGTCGTTTGATCCTTGCTGCAACGAAACAACCAAAAACTTTGGTTTTTCTGTTTGTTGCTCTCGTTGTTGTTGTTGTTGTGTTAATCCAACACAACAAAAAATTCCACACTCTTGTTTTCAATATTCCAATATTCCTACTACGTATACGTTTTCTTCAATCAACAACGCTCTTGCTTTGTGTTTTTTTTTTTTTTCTCAAACCGGTTCTATATCTTCTACACAAAGTCTTTTGTTCTTCCTCGACACCAATTCGCTTGGTGTTAAGCGTTTGCAACCCCTTACGTAAAACAGATTGTGCACTATCCCTTCTACGTGTTTCTTATTCAAATTCTTGTGTTTTCTTTGGAAGAATAGAAAGAAAAACAAGTTGTCTCTCGCTCAAGAAGAAAAACAGATTTGTCCTTCTCCTATCCTGCGTATTCTTGGCTTCGAAGTCTGATGTTTCTTGATGATGTTTTGCAGAATTTTGTTTTGTGTATTGGTGTATAAAAACCTTGCTCTTGATGCCAATTGTTGTCCCACTTTTCTCTGGATCGATTTATAATAAGTTGCAAATATATGAATAAGTAAATCTATAATTTCATTAACCTTTGTAATGTTACATGTATCTAACTATATATAAGGTTTCAAACATTGTGTTTGAACCATTGTGACTCTTCATCAAATGGTCACACCCATTCGACTTGATCCTAACCGAAATTCTAACCATTGTGTCTATTCGGTTGTTACATAACCGAAATAACTACCAAAGTTAGTTAATAACTTTCTAATCTACATAATTGGTCCTTCTAACTTTTAACTAAACTAAATAATACTAATAAGCATAAGTTGAAGATTATTTCGGGTCACAAAGCCTACATGTCTATAGCAAATCCGACCAAAACCGCAAAAAATAGCATTATCTTACTACTTTCTCTATTATGTAAAGTAAAAAATTATCAAAAACTTATAAGAGCATTTTGGTCATCCGACATGTTTATAATAAGCAAAACCTTTAGTGCCCTAGCTATAAAACAAAAGCTAAATATTTCGATACATTTTCCCCAACAATAATAACAAACTCTCTTTGTTTACATAAGCCAACATAACTAACTCTATTTCGCTAAAAAAAATATATATATCTGACAATCAAACAGTAGATATAAATTGGAACCTGATTAACAAGAACAACACGGTGATCATGAAGCTGTTGAACAATCTTATCACAAACAGTCGTCTTACCAGAAGCAGTCCCTCCAGATACACCTATATATTAATCAACAAACAAAAAACATTTCAACAACAAATGAACTAACTAACTACTGTAACTAATTAATTAACGTACCAATAACAAAAGGATGTTTGATGGAATCAGCAAGTGCAGATGATGATGATGACGGAAGAAAGCGGTCATCGAGATGTAAACCAGAGAAATGAGGACCCGAAGCAGCTTCCATCACGTAATCAATTGGGATGGAAGCGGCCATCGTTACACCTACTCATAAGTCGTTAATGTGAAATGTATATATATAAAAAAGATTTATTCTTTGCCGTTGGTTCTAAGGTTCTTTTTTAAAGTTGAGTTTGTTTTCTTCATTAGTGGATGATGAATAAATACGAGTAGTACTCGAGTATATATTCCGGGTACTGTTGAAAATAATCCCTTATTCTTTTCTTATTTTGTAAGACTAGCATAGTATCCCTAAAAGAAACAGTCACATGGTGATGGTGTGGTAAGAAGGAGCCAGAGACTGACGGTGGAATGGACAGGAAGAAGACGGGCATTTTTTTGGTGATGGTAGCGCGGGAATAAATGGATAATATAAATTGTTTCAGATATGAATAAGTAGACATAAAGAGCATGCATAGCTTATATCCTTAATTATATGCATAAAATATCACATTTATTTACATAATTAGTCACATTTTAAGCCTCCCAAACATTTTCCTTTTATAAAACCCTCAAAGTAAGTGGTCCATTGTTGTGGAATATTTATATTTGAATAACTAAAATAAAATGGGCTAACACTTTTTAAACTTGTGAAACTTTTATATTTGAGTGACTAAAATGAAACACTTGATTATTATTTTATGACTTGTATTTATTTTTATGGTGCATAACTTGGTTGTATATTAAGTTGGTTGAGATTAGTTAAATTTAGGGGGCGGGTATTTATTGTTACTGTACAATCAAATAATGCGCATAAAATATATTTTTTATTTATTATTATTATTATTATTATTATTATTATTATTATTTTTTTGAACATTTTCACAACAACAAAACAGTTTTGAAATTTGAATGTTTTTGTGGTTAATTTAAAAGTTTGAGTAACTAATTCAAACACATCAAACTTTGTTACTATCGGTTAGACAGTTTATTTCTCTTAGCGCAATGTCTATCAAAGGATAAGATTTAAACTAACAATCTCTCATATAATGCACATGCTTGAAGTGAGATTTGAACTAACAAACTCCTCCTAATTGGTTAGTCATTCAAATGCCACAATCTTGCGACATCCTTATCAGCACAATTGGAGAGAATACTCGAAACCAACCTGTGTAGTTACAAAAATTGTGAGGGCATTTCTAATGCTAAAGTTTTCAATGTAAATCACAGTGAAAAGAGAGAACATTTATATAATGCTAATATTAACAACTTGAACAATAGCTTAAACTCCAAGCTTTTGCCAAAAATGTCTTTCGCTTCAACGCAATAAAGCTTTTCAAAACCTTTATGTAATAGATAAGTCTGTAAAGACTTGATCATTAGGGATGCTCTTAACTTATGTCATTCGTTTCCAACTACAATGGTTTAAAAAATCCATTAGGAGACCAACAATCACAAACACAAACATACTGAATGAAAGAAAACAAGAACACAAACATATGGTCAAGT